>VNWX01002373.1:0-12307 GCA_009869905.1 Ceratophysella communis | reverse complement strand
TGACTGGCGGCTAAGATGGCGACAGAGCCAACGCCCGCGCCCACGCGTTCCAATGGGACAGCCGAGTACCTTGAAGAATGCTTCGCGAAATTTGGAGCTCATGACATTGTAGAGAATTGGGTTGATGGCCGAGTTTACATAGAGCATGACGCGGCAGAAATATAGGATGTTGTAGTAGAGCTCCTCTCCCATGTCAGAGACCGAAGAGGACGGTGCCAGAATGATGTACACCGAGAAGATCCGGAATGGGAGCAGACAGATGAAGAAAAACAATACAACTGTCGCCAGCATCATCACCACCTGAACCAAGCGGCAAATTACCGAATATCAGTAAAAACCTATTGACTGTAGTAGTAGCTAGGTACATTAGCATTAGCAAACGTTTGACTTGCCTGTTTCCGTGCCCTCATGTTGGGATGGTCGATGCCAGAAACAGAGCGGCTTGAGGCCGAAGTGTTGTCAAGGATCCGACATGAGATTTCTGGAAATGACCCAGTAGAGTGCAATGAGAAGAAAGAGAGGAAGGAAAAAGAAAAGGGCAATGGAGGAGAGGAAATAGAAAGATGACCAGACGTTCCGAGCCTCCATGAGACAAGCTGATCTGAGGGATCGGTCAATGTACCGCATCCGCTTGTGCTTCGCTATTGCCAGCATAGGACTGAAAATGAGAAAATTTAGTAATTAATTAAGGCCGATGCATGACTGTACAGAACACACACATAATACCAAGCACAAGGGCATCATTCGAGCATCCATAAATTTTAAATTTTGCTTTGATCTATTCCTGATCTAAAGATTATCCCATGCCCGTGGTTAGAATTTAGATCTTGTTGTGACGTAAACTTTATTTCATTTGTATTCCGATCGAGCTAAACTCCTGTACAGGTAGAATCCCACCTAATTCGAGTAGCCGCGTGTGCAGTGTTTCAAACTCGTTCAGTTATGTTATAAGACAATTAAGATGTCCTACCTAACGAATTTCGTCGGGTCAACTGCAAAAACATTTGCATTGAGTACATTTCAGTTTGTGGAATATGATTCTTGTAATTGTGATTTTTATATTCGTGTTATGGACAAACGTCATTGCGTTTATTCTGCAAATGCTACGTTATACTTCCAGTCATAATATTTACTGTGTATTTTACGCCGTACAAATTTCTCGGAATGAAATTAATAGAATTATCAATTGCAAATTCATAGGGTGTAAGCTCCAGTCGAGATCGAGGATCCAAGATTGCACATTGGATAAGCTATAATTATAATTGGTATCGCATGAAAGTAGCCGCGTTATTGTGTCAAAACACGCAGCCAGAATATTCGAACTCTGCAGATTGAAACATCAGATTTATTCATATATATTTTTGAAATAAATTAATCAAAACGCGAGCAAAGGACTGTAGAGCATAATTCTGTGGAAGGAACGCCTGGAGTTTCCGGTTTTCATCGTTCGTGTGGAAATTTAAGTAAATGTTATTATTTGTCATTTTAAATTGCCAGCCTGAAGCTTGAAGCCTTGCGAAAAAAAATTAAGTAAATAGGTATATGAGTGAACCAATTTTAACCTAACAATGCAATTGCAGCTATTAGTGTCCCAACACTAGGCAAATTTAGATCCAGGATGGGTTCCAGAAGAAGCAAAATCTTTGCGATAGTACTCGTCGTTGCTGTGAAAATACAGACGATTTTTACGCTATCCCAGGAACTTCCTAAGGTGACAGTGGGTACAGACTATGAAGGGTCACGGCCGATGCAAGCATTGATCGACTTTAGTCAAGTGATTGTGTTGCCGATAACGGCGAGCCCAATGCATTATTTTCAATGGAAAGTCAGGTTTGAGTGCATGGCGACTTATCCCATTGAATGGATTTATAACTATAATCAGGTAGGTCAGAAAACCAGACTTGAAAGTCTTCCAACCTTACGTAAGGTACTTGACGATTTTCTAAGCATTCTTTTAATTTAGGAACACGCCAATTACTACACACAAAATTTGCAGTACAGCCCGGTCGAACGATTTTTCAACGACAGTGATTACACAAATATTCAGACTTTCCGGTACACCGCAGCTATTGGAATATCGCCGCATTACAACTTCAGAAATGCTTCCGAAGTTTTTACCTGTCGAGCAGTTGCGAATACAAGCCTGTTTCGTACTGTCGAGGCCTATTACGAGCAGAAAGTTGGAAACGGAAATACAACCATCGGAAACGAAATAACAACGACACCAGTAACCCCTAAGCTCGCTTCCAGGAGAGCGTACCAATCGTTTTCAGTTATTAATGAAAACTTGGTAGTTCGACTAAGGAACATGTCTAATCCCGATTATGAAGAAGACCCGTTTCAAACTGGACTTGGAAATCAGAGTTTGGCATGTCCTGCATATTTGGTAGTTAAGGAGGATACTAGGACCAAATCCGCCAGAATGGCGATGTGAAAGTGGAACAGGACGGTCGGACGAAGAGCTGACGGTCAATTTTGCTTATTGCCATGAGGGCATGGCTTGCCAGAATCTATTTCGAACTATTAAAAATCAGGTAAGCATCGCCTAAAGGGAAAGTTTACCGTAGTGTCACAGGCGGTGGTAATTTCGAGATAAAATTATTTATTTTTACGAAATTATAAGCTGCATGACCCTTCTAAGCAATTCTTTATTTCTGTTTTCAGCGCTCCTGCGTCCGTACAATTGCCCATAATGCATCACTATTTTCATCTTCGAAAACAACATCCTTCCTGTCACCACAAAGTTTCGAACCAGGCGTAGCATACTGCTCCTCAAATGGGTCCATCGTGGTGGCACAACTATTTTTCTACTCAATGCCGCCTACGGTTGACGGGCAAACAAACGATCAGAATACTTCGGTAACCCCAACTCACCCTCCAGTCTGGATGGACAGCACAATTCAAGATACCTCACAAGAACATGGAAATGTTAAAACTTATAACTTGCGTGTGTTAACCATATTCAATCAACGTTACTCTGAAAAAATTGGCAATAAAATAATGTTTGGAATTATTTCAGATTTCAATTGGAACGAAGTACGTGGAAATGACATGATTTTCATGCCTAGACTTCCACACGAAGGGTCAGTTGTGATCAATGACCGTGTCGATGTAATCTGCAAATTTTCTGTTTACTATTTTGCTCTGGGATATCGCATTGGACTGAGATACAGCAACGATAGTGTGGTGCTTCGACCTTGTGAGTATTTTCGACTTTTAATACGAAAATCCTTTAGCATCGTATACGGGTTACTTGCACAAAGCTAATTGAACCTCACTGCCAGATATTTACGGACATTACGAGCAACGAACCAATGCCATTACCTTGGCCGATACAGTTTCGGTTGTGAATAAAGATCTGACAGGAATTTACTGCTTGGGTCCAGTTTGGAATTCCACGGAATGGGCGAATGTTTCACAGTCTGTAAGCTATCAAGGTAACAGGTAACCCTCAGAAATATGGCTTTTTAATTGATACCTTAAATACTAAATACTACATTATATTGAACAGAACCCATTGCCCCTAAGTTTAATCCGAAATTCGAAGAAGTGGAAATGTACACGGAGACGCAAGCTACAATGAGCTGTCGGTCGAATGCAATGCCATCACCAAATACAACTTGGTATCGGGTATGTGTGATGACGATGACTCAAAATAGACAATGTAACTTAGATTCCGATTTACCAATTTTATTTTATTGGCCAGCTCATGAAGGATAACTCGACGCCAAGCGCCTGGGAATGGGGAATTGATCAGAACTACTTTCCAGATCGAAGTCGAAACACAGAATTCCTGATCCATCATGCCAGTTTTCCAAGACATGGTTTCTATAAATGTGTGGCTAGCAATCATGCCGGATCAGATACCAAATATTTCAAGCTCAATATTCTTCCAAGTAAGTCAGTAGTCAGTGAATTCTGTAGGGGTGGCATTTTAGCCGGTATTTCTAGTAAGGCAAAATCCATAACGCATAAACAACAGATGGTTTAAGGCACTACTGCCTACAACATCGTATCTGAATCCGTGAATCTACCTTAAATCTAGAAACTGATTACGGATTAGCATCACTTCATAACGGAGCTATAAATCTAACATTCTATGCTGGAGAGACCAATCGCAGTCTTACAAGGACCCACGTTTACAAAGGCGAAATCCAGGCTCAATGGTGGTGGAAGGTACACAATTTGTTTACTGCTCAAATTTCAAAATATTCCGGTGTTTGTAGTTTCAATAACTTGTTATGTTAATTATTTAGGAGCCGCTGATGCTCAACGATACCTCAGCAATAAGAACTGGAGACGTATGGGATTTCCATAATAAAGTCGATTTTAAAGACGCAGGAACGTATGTGTACGAAGTGATCACAGAGCGTGGAGTACGAACGACTAAATTCCATGTAACAGTTAAAGGTACTCATGCTTAAACGCTATTATTCCACAATTTTTGAAATTTATTAAAAGTAATTTACTTCTAGCTCCTATACCGCCGTCATTCGCTTCAGACCAAAAAACCACCATTTTGTACCTGGGCCTCCCCAAGAAATTCGAAAGTGTGTCTGATCTGTGCCCGGCTGTTATCGGAGACCCAACTCCAGTCATCACAATCAACGTAATTTGCTACAAATTTATATTTTCATTCGAAAGCTGAATGCATGGTGACGTGTCATTCTGTCATTTTCAGAATGAAAAGACTGGACAGCCCTTCGACCCATCAAAGATTAGGACGGATGACTCAATCCGTTATATTTGTACAGCTTCAAGCAAAATCGGGTCTACCAAAGTCGTGGTCAACATCAAAGTAAAAAGTAAGGCTAATTCAGTGAATCAAATTGCCTGTTTAAAATTTAAAATTGGTGCTCAAGTGTGATAAAAATTTACATATTTCAGAGCCTATTCCACCTTATTTTAAAAAACCAAGTGAAACTATCATTGTGAATCTTAACACAACACAAAATTTGACAATTAACTGCGACGCAAAAGGGGATCCAGTTCCGCACCAAATTAATTGGTACAAGAATCACTATGTGCTGCAGGACTTGGAAACGGAAATTGACAATAGCTTATCTACATTCACCATCCAAGTACTGACCAAGTACGACGAAGGAAAATATATGTGCCAGGCAACTTCGGATGCTGGAACAGCGCAGAAGACGTTCATCATTGAAATTGAAAAGCCTAATGCAGTTAGCGAACTTCCAACGGGTCAGTAGTTGGGCACGGAAGTACTTCAGACTAATTTGTGTTTAGAAGCCATCAGTAATTTGAATTCTAATTTTTAACAGCTAAACCCACAACGACGACGACGACTACAGCTCGCCCGACAACAGCAAGCCCTGCTGCGGCATCTCCTACTTCTGTAACTGAAAAAGTCGTTGGTCAAGAGAAACCTTCCAAGTATGCTGCTCTGATAACGACGACAGTCTTACTGGCATTAATCACAGTAATTGGATTCGTTATATTTATCTGGAAAATCTACAAGCAGCGCCGAGAAATACAAGAATTAATTCAGAGAGAAGCTACCAATCGTCCCGATGATTGGTATCAACTCAGTGCTGGTTCCACTGCAAATCTTACAATACCCGGAAATTCCTTGTAAAGCATTTTGTCAGGGCTACTTAAATAGTGCTGCATTTAGAGTTATAAAGGGCATACGTGTATTCTCTAATCGTGTAATTAAAATGCTTTTTAAACAAATAATTTTTACACTTGACTTAAAATTGACGTAAAAAGTAGTTGTGGTACCTGGTGGCAATGAGTCCAATAATCCAAATGGCAATACAGATTCCCACTGCCCTCTGCTTCGTGCAAGTGTAGTTGGCCCGCAGTGGGCGACAAATGGCAATGTATCTCTCCAAACTAATTGCCAAAATGGTCAAGACAGAAGCATGGGCCACTGACAGCTCTGCGAATGGTACCAGCTTGCCTGTGGAAGAACAAGAGAAAAGCAAAATAAATATTTCTGCACATTAAAAATTAAATATATAAACTGAGATCCTAGAACTGCTACTGGTTTGCTAAATAATATCGCGTTACTTGAATTCTTGTCATAAAATTGAAAGGTTTTTGGTTGCGTACAACTTGCCACATTTTGTATTTGCCTATTTGATATAACAATGATTTTAAGTACAATAAAAATTCCAATTTAACGAGTTCCCAGTCCACAGCAGGCGCGGAACGAAAACCAAGGACTCTAGCATTGTTACTGCCCTACTCTACTCTCGGAGAAAGTAAGACGAAACCTCAGACGAAGAGAAAGTGAGACAGTCGTGCATGTTATATGATATCTATTTCGGCTAAGCGGTGAATGATTAATGACCTCTAAGTTTCCAGACATATAAAGAAATATGTCGCTTGTCTTCTTGATTCCCTGGCTCGACGAGTCAACCCTCGAAAAACTGCAGTTTGGAATAAACAGCTTTGCTAGTGTCAAGTTGCGGTGCGTTTTTCCCTTGTTAGTAGGTCTTAGATTTCCATTTTATTTACTGTCAATCGACAGAGTAATTTATTGGATGCAATCTTCACAATTGGATCTTGATGCTTGCAGGCTTGTCGCTGTCCACTTCAACGAATTCAGAGATCAGAAGGGATTGATTTATATAACAGAAACCATTCACTAGATCTAAGGATTTCTTTTATGTAAAATTAAAAATACGTCCATGAATCGCAGCCGACCTTAAATTCTGATATTTTGAAGCTAATTTTATATCTATACTTTTTAAGTGTTTATCGGAAAGCCGCATTCAGCAGCACCGCTTAGAACTTAGAAATGCACATGATATGCACATGGCCTTAAAATACGCCAGTAATCAAATTATCCCGTCCATCTGAACCCCAGTCCAAGAAGTCTCATCGGCTGAAGCCACGAATTCCTCTCCAAGCCGGAGAGTGACAGTTTGCCGGCATCTGTTCTTAGAGAGGCTTAGGCGTTTGCCAGTGAAAGTAGACTTGATCTTAATGTAATTATGTGAAACTCCGAGAATTTGGAGGGCATTAAGGACAATTCGAACTTGAGAAAGTGGTTGTGGCTTTAGAGGTTTCGTAATTCGTAATTGCTCGCAGCTCTTGACACGCCCTGAGTGCTCTTCTTAGGAGAAAGTACACACACAATAGCACAAACAGAAAGATCTCGACTCGCACACGACGGCCTAAGGCCTGACTTGAGGCTATATGGTTAGCCAATTCAGGGTTGAAAATATTTATAGAAATTCCTAATTAAATTTTATCGATCAGAGGGGGGATAAAGGATAAACCCAAGAAATTTTGTTCTCACACGCATTTCTTTATTTCACAAAAACAGAAATTGCGGCCAAAATAAATTCCCTTGTTAAATTGATTAAATTTTATATGATTAAAGGCTCCAACCCTGATGAAAATGGAAAGAGGCTTAAATTGAAGAACAAGCGGATGAGCAGAGAGCCACGGATTTTTGCTCAAGTAGTGTGGCTACAGAATGGAAGGCGCGTGGGAGCAAGGCACGGAGTGCAAACAAAGTGAAGCTAATAAATCCTCCCGACAATCTCCGCCACTTCAGATTGGTAAACCTCTTGAAAAGGAATTAGGAAATTACAGACAAATACACACGTTTCTCCAGGGCAGAGCGGAAACAGAACCAATGAGTATTCATTCTTGAACTATAAAGCGTGAGCCTGAGGCATATTACATAATTCGACACGGCCTTGGATTTTATATTTTAGTTAATCTCTCAATTCAATTTCTCTTTAAATCAGTCGAACGCACACAAAACATTTTTTCAGAATATCAGGAGATAATTTTTTATAAAAAAAAAATCGCCATGATTTTGTGAACGCTGAATGAATCGTATGTAGATACTGAGCTTTTTAAGTCAATATTTTAAATTAATTTAAAGAACAGGAGCTACGCATAGGCATAAATTCGCATTCGTCGCATTAAGTCATTCAAATTTCTTACTTGCTTAGAGTTCTAGGAAACCAGAATTTGCACACTGTCGTCATCACGAATGCTTTATTACCGTTGAGAACTTTGATATGATCGGCTCAGTTTGGAAAATAGTGGACGAGTCCACCAAGTACCTTAAACTGACGGTTAACCGACTTAAACTGAATAGGGAATTGTACAGTTGCAAAAGCTTCATATTGTAGTGCTCAGTAGCACTATCAAAGTTCATCCTAACTAATCTGCTACCTCGTTGTAATAGTGCATTCTAACTAGACTGCACTACTGGTGCGCAGTGACACGTTGATATGCATGATCTTCACGATCGTGTCAATTTCACTGTCGTCACTCTCGTTGTCTCAGAGAAGTGGAACCTTTTATGCATTGACTCTCTCCTGCTAATCGATTCTGATAGTCAATCACTGATTAGATCAGTGGTTCACTCTTAAAATCAAATTACAGCTATCTAAATCTATGTTTAATTGATAAAGATGCCGCAAGGTTTAAAACTTTTGTACTTAATTGAAGCACATTAGACAATCATGGTTTAACCGGATGAATTGTATAAACCAGCTAATTTCAATTGAGTTCAGTTCGCTACCCGTCAAATTAGATTAATTTAAATTAAGGGTTTCTTCTAATCGGCCCACTTTAAATACACTGCTTTTATTATTCCCAAATGCATACTAAATCAATAATTGTGCATCAGATGAACAAGATACCGGGTGCTGACACATGCTTATAACTTTTATTTTGCCATTTATCCGTATAATGAGTTCAAGGAAAAGCTTATTTTATATTTATATGCAAAATGCATTTGATTAGAAAATAGGAGAACAACCCTCGAACACGCTGAAGAATTCTGGAGATGACAAATGGGCTCTGAGACGTTTTCTGAAAGGAGCAGCTCAACATTTGATTTATTAACTGACTCAGGGATTCTTCCACAGAATCCAGATAGAATTAGTAGAAACACGTAAAAACCATTGGAGCAGAACTATCATTCGCTATCTGTAAATATACAAAATACGGGAGATTTCGTATAATACAGTAGTAGATAAATGGTGATTTCGTACACTGACTCCTCTCTAAAAATCAGATGGTCCAAATTAGGTTTATTTATAGATTTCCATTGGATTTATTCAGTGTGTCTACTCTCAGAGTTTCCGTTGTAGTGCTGTAGTATTCCAAATTACAGGATATGCAAAAATCACACATTCAGACAGAAAGTCCGACAGAGTTTCGAGATTTATAGTGAACACGCGGCCTCTTCCAACTGGGTTGATCTCATTTTTTATGTTAAACTTTTTGGGCATGAAATATCAATATTATTCGCATATAAACTCCCATCAGGCATCTATCTCAATTATTACTCAAGCCAAGACTCATCACTCTTCCATGTGCAATAACTGATTTCTAGTCCATTTACCCGAGGTCGAGTAAATACGAAAATATTCACAAATTGCGGAAGAATTCCGTATCTGTATTTGCGCAGCGCAGCATGAGGCTTGTCTCGATCTCGATCGCGGCAGTAAGCGTCTCGTAAATTCTAACTTTGTTTATTGGACCTGAGCTCTCTCGACTAGTTGTTGACCTTTCCGGATACTGACTTGCAGTTGAATCCTGCAAAATAACTGCAACGGAAAGATACAAACTCTGATCAAATCCGTGACTCTTCCAAGGATTAGTCAAATGTTTTGGAATGATCTGCATAAATCTAAGATAATCTGTACGTACATGCATGCTCAATCCGTTTTATAGCAGTAATAAAATGCAACTCGCCGCATGGATGCATTTATTTATGTTCAAATGCAACCAACTGAGCTGAATGCGCTTCGAAGTATGCAGTATTATTTTTGTAAAACATGGATTTACATTTACCCAAACCGTTATTCAAAATAAAGAACCTTGTTGCAATTTTTTATATATAATGTAGTACCTAGTAAACTGATCAACAAGCCGTTATACACTTGTTCCTCCTACCGTTTGTCATTGCCAAAAAAACGAGGATTTTCGGAGACAAGAACCCTTTGCACTTTGAGCCATTTTTTTAGTTCTTTTGAAAAATAGCATAAGCTTTGAACCTTGAAACAGGCAAGATGAGTTGAAAAATGACTCGATGACAAACTAAATGATCACAACATACTTTTAAAAACTTTGCAGCTGCAAGGCTTGAGTAGCAACCAAGTCGGATTGCATTCGGTTAAATCGCTAAAGGGACAAATGCAGTATTTATATAGGCATGCAAAACGAGACAGAATCGCGATTCGCAACATCACAACTTACTCGCAACTGTTTTAAAATTTCAGGTACGGTAGGTAATGAACGCTGACAGCGGTCTGGTTCACTCGTGTTAGCTGATAACGATCTGTATTTCGTGTAAAGGAAACGACCGGATGCAAAATGTAAGATGCGTCAAATAGGGTTATCGTTTGAACTGGCCATATATCTATTGTATTCATAGAATTTTGGAAATTGCACGGACATACAGAAAAGCGTATACCTTGTTTTTTAACCAGAATTTTTCAAGTTCAAGCTTAGTCTAGACCAAAGTTTTAGCCAACAATAAATTAACTCGAGTGCCCAAGAACTACGAACAAATCTTCCTGAAAAAGGCAATTGAGGTAAAATTTATGATAAGACCATGAAAAGGGTGATGCTCGTCTAAGCCTCAAAAGCAATAAGTTACTAAGGTAAAAAAGATTTTAATCGACCACACACCTTGACCCGTAATTTATTTCTTGAACTTCTCCAAACATTTCCAGTTTATTTACTTTTTCTCTTTTAATTAAACCCAATCTCAATTCCCATTTGGACTTATTTTACATTGTAATTAACTCAAGCATGAGGGATAAGAGCTCTGCTCAGTCGCATCGTTTCAGTATAGGTACTTGAGATTTAGTGTGTCTTGTCTTGATAGGATTAAATTACTCACTGAAAAACTCAAATGCCCTTTATGGGCATATAAGTCTGTGTAAAAGATGCGAGCGGAGATGCCTATTTACACGTTAAATGCGTTTTTGAAAAACAATTAATTTACATAATACAAGTATCAGGTGGAGAGCTACAGATGTAGTCCGCAAGGGAGTTGACGCATTAGACTATGTAGAAGAAACCGTGACACTGGCATTCGAATTTTCAGTGCTATTGGACTAAAGTGTTTGAAATTCATACCGGTAAATCGATGCGGTATTTCCGCACATATTTCTGTACAATTTCTAGTTACGCAAATCAAATTCCAAAGAGCTAGAATCCCTGTAATAACGCCTGGCTAACCGTATGTAGGCTTAAAAACGCAGATATATAAAAAAAAAATGCAAAAAAAAAAATGAAATTTGAAATGAATAACGCGTCAGTGTGGCGGAAATCTTTGTGTTGGTACTTGAAGAGCTGTCCGCGTCCGGAACTGTTCATTTGCGTCTCCCTAAATGGAGATGCATTTTGAGCTTGTTTTGTTTAGCTTTTTCAAGTCATTCAACAGGAAAAAGAAGTGTCTGTCAAAGTCTATTTTTTCAGTAAAAATGAAAAAGGACAAGGTGTAAAGAAGAAGGAGACGTTGATGCCTCTTCTCATTCAGGCTTGTCCATTGAACCCTCCTCATGCGTCGCCAATTTATTGTGCCTACACCTAATTACTTCGTCTTGACTCTGACTCAACTGTCAGAAAAGCCTGAATTTGGAATTCTGCTTGGAGTGTGTCCGGCATGAAATTATAGGATTTCCAAGTTGGTAATCGATCATCAAAGGCCCTCAAATATGAAGTGGCACCTGTTACTTACTACCTTGAACTTACTTCATATTTATGAATGAAAAATCCTGAAAGCCAGAATCGTAGTATTTTCAAGATAAAATTATTAATAATTTGGCATCTGACATTCAGTTGTAGGAGTAGTGTAACTAAAATGGCACAGAAGTATAATGTAGCAAAATTTAAGCTACGTCTGGTTGGATTGATCGGGTTAGTGGAACTGCTTAAATTAGTCGACGCCACGTGTGTGTTTAAATGACGCATTTGGTTTCCAGCATTTAAGATATTCGGACCTGTTTTTGTTAGGCGAAATACGTTGAAAGAGCTTTATCCGCCAGATTTTCAAAAACCTCAACATTTTCGACAGCTGAAGATTTTCAAAAATTCATGATTCAGATGTATTCACATATTTATTTCAATTCAAAAAATTTGTTTGGCTGCAGGAAATGATTTCGAACGTAACGTAAAAACTCCTAATTTTAAGCCGAGTATGTTTTGCGTCTAGGTTCATTTGCTGTATTGATATTCGGTATCCAGCTCTTGTCATGTGTGTGGGTAGTCTTCTCGGTGTCCATTCAAAATGCTATAAGAATTAATGGGCTCATCATGCGGACACCGGACGAGGACGAGTGGTTATTACTACAGA
>VNWX01002372.1:0-12312 GCA_009869905.1 Ceratophysella communis | reverse complement strand
AGAATCAAACTGATTCAGGGATAACCGAAACGAGCAAAAATTAGGCTGTGAGATGTGTCGGTGCTTGGTTTAAGCCGTGCTGAGGTTCACATCGCGTCACGAGGCACTCCCAGAACGAGGCGGCCGCGGTCGCAGCTCGCAACAGAGCTCTGCGCTTTGCTGTTGTGCAATGTCTTGTCTTGCATGACCCCGGTTTCAACTGAAGAGAAGCCAGAATGATCCCAGAGCCAGGGTTGAGGCTCCAAAGATTTGTCGGAGCCTGAACTGGGCTTGAGCAGCGATCAGAACCGGACTCTTCGATGCCAGGGTTTTGGCCAGGTAGGTACTGATAATGAGAAGTGCGGTCTCGTCTCGGTAGAACAGCTGAGTCTTCATGTGCTAACATAACCGCATCGTCTTGTTACCTTGTCTCCGAATTCTCAATTCTCATTATCAGATCGTCAGTACTCTTATCTCGCTGATTCTCTTTTCGTTAATCCTGTATAATGTTTAAATGAATTGACTTATGAAGGGAACATGCAACGTGTTTTTTTGCAGCTCTGAAAACGCTGCATTTCTTATGCTCAGCAGCAGCTCGACATTGCACGCCGTTCTGCACATGACGCCATAGAGGCAACACCTTAGCCCTACTTCCCTACTCCCTACTTGGGATCTCCAGCAATACTCCCTACTTCCCTACTTCAGATACCCTGCCCTGGTGCTCTACTGCTTAGGACAAGTTGCCCGTCTGTCTATGCATGACGCGCGCTGGTCGGCTCCAGCCATTAGTGAAGGTCCGCACAGTTTAGTCCAAAAACAGCTGAGCAGCTATCAAAGTTGGGCTAATTATTTATTGCATTTTAAAGAATTATCGTTTCATTGAGTCGGTTGTGTGTCTCCCTAAAAACTGAAAAGACCGTTCGTTCTCTTGTTTCTTTCTCGAGAAGAAAGAGGAAGGGGTTCTAGAAGAAGCTTCTGGCTCAAGGTCACGCACGACCAAGCAGGGCTCATGCTGACGCTGACTCAAGTACTCCAGCCCCAGCCGTATTCTTCCCAGTCCAACAGCCACCTTAATACTGAATTTAAGTCAATAATTACAATTACACTGGCTTAACTCTAGAAACTAGAATATAGTTCCGCAGATTGGAAAAATAGATATTTGAAGTTGAGTCCTATATTTTAAGAATTGGAGGGAGCTATGCACTGCCGATGCTCTGTCGTTTCGTCAGCCCAGTACTTCGACCCCGCTTGTTGTCGTATTCACGAATGAGCAGAGTCTCATGTTCAGCATAGCCGTACTTGCCTTTGTACTTGCTGTACAGCCCCCGGACTTGGCCGTAGAACTCTTCATACAAAGCGTCGACTTGCTCCTCCGTCGGATTCTCCAGAGCTCGCTCCACTCGAATCGGCTTTCCGTACACGACGCTCAGGAAAAACTGTTGATCTCCGTTCTGTTTGAACGGCAGCCAGGTGAAGAAGCGTCCCCAGAAAATAATCAGTGGCATTCTCAGCTTCTTCATGAAAAAAGACTTGATGGCCTGACTAATCTCGAGCTTCTTGTAGGCATGTCTTTCTCCGAAAGCGAAGCAGGGAACGAGGTCACAGCCATTTTGGAGTGCGAGTCGAATGAAGCCTTTCCTGGCAATGATCGTCGTTTGCAGAGAGTCCGGTTCGGTCAAGAAGATTTCCTCAGATCCGCCCGGGTAGAGCAAGAGATTCATTTTGTGCTTGGACAAGATTTGAACAGCATTCGACCGATCTGCCCGCACAGCTCCCATCCAAAGACACATTTCTCTTGATCCAGGGACTTGGAACATTGGAGTCGCACCTGCAAACGGAAAGTGCATACATGATTAACTAGTGAGCTGTGGTCAGGCAATCTGTATGGCTCTGAATGTGGCTTACCTAAGCAGCGCTGCTCAATTCCAGGGAACAGCTTTTCGAAAATGCCAGCGTAGGTCGAGACTCGAGACAGAATCAGAATTCCGTGCGGGTGATAGCCAAAGATGTACTTCCGCTTCCTGTCCAGCTCAGCTTCTCGCACAATCTCGACTTGTCCATAGTGCAGGAGCATTTCGAACCAAGGATGCTGTCGGAGCCAGTTCCAAGGTCGTCCCCGCTTCAGCTCGTCCTTGCTCATGTACGAAATGACGTAGACTCCGAGCATGAGAATGCAAATGTTCGTGTAGCCAAAGTGATATGGGAGCCAGAGCGCGATGGCCATTGGAACAATCCAGAAGAAGTAGTGAATCATGACCATGCAGAACAGAATTTGGCAGACTGAGTAGAGCTTGCTCTGCGGTCGGCTGTGGCGAATAATGGTCGCTCCGGACTCATCGTCTTCCGAGTAGGCGTTGTGGTGAGAGCGGAAGGTGAAAACCAGCGGTGCCTCGGCTTTTCCGCTGCTTGGATCCCGAACCATTTTGGCTCATATGGTCGCTCCGGACTCATCGTCTTCCGAGTAGGCGTTGTGGTGAGAGCGGAAGGTGAAAACCAGCGGTGCCTCGGCTTTTCCGCTGCTTGGATCCCGAACCATTTTGGCTAAAAAACTGGAACTGAAGCCCAGCTGAGAAAAACGAATACGGACAGACTACTACCAGGAGCGGACTGAGATCGCGTCAGTTAATTGACGGCTCTTTTAATTGCAGAAGCACGAGAATTGAACATGCTGAGCAGGCTGCTCTTTTGCCAGCTCGAAGATAAGCTCAAGCTCTGGAATAAAGAACAGAAGGCTGGAGTCCATGTGAGAGCTTATACATAGTAGGTACACTGATAATTGAGGCATGGACCGTGAAAACTGGTGTCCACTTGAACTTCGTTTCCTCGAGTGCAGAGCTGGAGTTAGAGATTAGAAGCTCGTGGCTGCATTGCTCAATGTGCAGAGGTTATGTAAGGACTTGGTCCACAGCCTCAGCACGTCAGCTATGTACCTACTTTTAATTGACTTCATAGCAAAAATGCATTCTAGACCACGAGATAAAGCTTTAGTTAGATGTTAGTCAAACGGCGGGTGATGCTTTTAGTCAAGAAGACACACGAGCATTTTGCTCCCAAGTTTCTTTTTCCTTACGATAATTAAATTATTTTCGGCTAATCCCACAAAGTCGTGGAGACAAGTTGGTAAATGAACGGAAACCCGCTGTTTGTCTCCTTCTTTCAACTCGAATTACGTTCAATTAACTAATGAGTCACACAAGACTGTGGAATGCAGCGTAGTCAGCATGGCGCTGGGCGAGAGCTCAGACGAAGAACTAAGGCTCGACTCTACCCCGGCGATACGCAGACTCTTTGGTTCTCATCTTTAATATTTAAGATTAATTAATTTGCTTTTGTCTGGAGTATATAAGAAAGTCCTGAAGCCGAGTCGAGTCGAGAGAGCTTTGCATCAGTTGTCTGATCGCAGTGTGTTTCCGAGCCGGGTGTTCAGATTCAGAAGTCAGGGCCAGTAGAATAAATAGCTCAGAGAAGAACAAAGAACGAACGCTCTGAGCTTTTCAACTACATGTCCGCAATACTAAAGGCGGTATCCCATACATGACGCGCGTCGACTTGACGCGCGTCAAGTCGACGCAGCGTCGAGTTTTGCTTTGCATCAGTTGTCTGTTCGCAGTGTGTTTCCGAGCCGGGTGTTCAGAAGTCAGGGCCAGTAGAATAGCTAGCTCAGAGAAGAACAAAGAACGAACGCTCTGAGCTTCAACTACATGCATGTCCGCAATACTAAGGCTCATTTTTTAAGCTACAATTTTACAACAAGAGCGAAATATACTTACTGGGTTTTAAGCCTTTCAGAAAACAAGTGACAAGAGCCTAATCGAACAAGAATAGCACGAGATTGTAGTCTAGGACGAGTGCGTTGTTTAAAGCGTATTTGTTGTAACAATTGGAGCTTTCAAGGAGGGAACAGTTTCGAAATGTCGGAAGTCTTCGGGAGTCCGTCGTACAAGTACAGCGAAGCCGAAATTGCAGCCGCCTGTAAAGCCATTAAAGCCTTCGAAACCTATTTGTCTGACGGTGGTAGTGGGTCCGTGTCTTCGAGTCAAATCGCTGATCTGTTGATCCTCATCGGCAAAGAGCACCGTCCGGACCAATGCGCCGTTTACAAGGCTTACTGGGACGGACACTACGACGGACGAATTCCTGTGGAAGCTTGGGCTGATCGCATGCGAACTTGTCATCGGATTGAGCTGTTTGCTCAAGTTCTGGCCAAAGGGGCTGACAAGAACGGAGATGGCTTCATTGATCGGAACGAGTTTGAAGGGATTTTGAAGATGGTGACGATCCATGACCCGGACATGGCGGCACTTGACACGACCTTTGAGAACTTTGTCGCTGAAGCTGACACCAACAAAGACGGAAAAGTTAGCGTTGAGGAATGCTCCCAATGGATTATCAACAAGCAAACAGCCACGAAGAAATAAGGACAGTTTTCTCAAGATTTAAGAAGGAGAAACATTGAGTCGTTGACAAAGCCGGCTTGCTTGCTTCTGTACATTCTTGATTCTGTTGGATTTCAACTTGACAGCAGAAATACCAAGAAGCTGTGTGATGGCAGTGGAATTTACTCCAGCACCCACGTTTGTTTTTAGTTTGCATTCCCTATTCAATTCCTTTTACTCATAACTGATGTTCTTTAGCAGTTCGAGTCTAATATGCTGGCAACAATTTTGAGGACCGAATCATGCTTAACAATAAAACCCGAAATAAGCAGTTTAATTTTGAAGCACAGCGCCACCGCTTCAGATTTAGTGCCTTAGACTTCTAGAACTTTGGCTCGTTCCTCTTTTCGTATTATCGTTATCAGCATTAAAAAAAGCTGAAACACCTTTGTCCCTTCAAAAAGATTCGGAACGACTTAAAGGTTCGCTCAAGAAAGGCTCGAATTTTCAGAGCGTTTAGGAGCGACTCTCAATTGTACATTCTGCACCTTAAGATAACCGCGTCAACTGCATAAAAAAGCCAAGCAAGGAACCTGGCCTAGCGTAGAATCACGTTAGCTAACCCAGCTTAGATCTAAGTAATTTAATTGTCTAAATTCCGTCGTGGAAATTGAGCAAGGGTGCTAAATTGAGCGAGCTCAATTAACTCATCTACTTGAATCTTAAGTGAATCTTCTCTCGGGATTTCTTTATTGGTAAATATACGGACTTATATGCTAATTCTGGAATACTGAAATCCAGCTCACAATTGTATTGCAGTTTAAAAATGAACTAAGCCGGATTTTACAACTCATCTCATGCACGAACTCCAAATCCAAGCACAAGCACAACCACTAAAAACTAGTGGTCAATACTGACAACTAGTGAGTACTGAGGGAATCGTGCAGTGTGTAACGTGATTAATGTGGAGAGTTATTACATTGCGCGTCTACTTGCTGGAGAAGTAGGAGTTGATTGGCTGCATGATGCTTGAAGTAGCTTCAGTGCCATAGCCAGTCAGATTCGCCATTTCCACCACGGTCTCCGAAGATGCTGCGGTATCTTGAGCTCGGCTACCCTGAAACGTGTCACGAATACTGCGCAGTTTGGCTCCGTGATACGGCAGGTCATAGATCTCGTTCTCGTACTTGACCACGTTTTCCGGCGTCAGTATCTGGGACTCGTGTCCACTAAGCTGAGAAAACAGCTTATTCCTTGCAGTCTCGTAGTCCCAGAGTGCAAACTTGAGCTGATCCACGAAGTTTTCGTTTTTTGCTCCGCAGCTAGCCTTGTAGTCCTCCAGTCGGATGTGATCTGATAAACAGTCACGAAACGGGTCGCCTCGACTCGAAATGGTGTTCATGCTCTGGAAGACTGTGAAAAAGGCCATGGCGTCCAGCAATATCTCTCGCTCTTTGACATACGAGTCCCGGTCACTCTCCACACAATGCATCGCCTCGTCGATTGTCCTTGCATTCTGAAGAAGGCGTTTGACTCCGAGGTCTTCGTGGAATACTTCGCGCCACAGTGTCGAATGTGTTATGCGCAAATGCTCTTGGTAGCTGCATTCACACACACGGCAGTTGTAGGATTTGTTGAACACCGAACAATTCTTGAGAGCTGGATCACCGATGTTTCCGGAGACGTTTCCACTGTATTTTAAAGCACACTTGTCATGACATATCTGAAATCAGCAAAATAAGTTATTCAACTAAGTACCTCACGGATTAGATTCGTAGTTGAGACCTGCGATCTGGTCCTTATCTTACCTGCTTATACACAATACCCCCATCCGGACTTATTCCACCCAAACCCACGCAGTTTTTTGAAACGCAAACCGTTCGAGGGTAGGGTAACTCTTCACGATACATTTCTAAGTCGCTTGGTGAAAAGCCTTCCAGTCAAGCTCTCCAAGCCCTCTGTCGTATTCCGATTCTGTTCCAACATTTTCTTCTGTTCCATGATTCTTGTTAAATTCATGCTAATTTCCGTAATTAGGTCCGCCACTGGTTTGACCAAGTCATCGATCAGACGACGAGCCTGACTAATAGACACGGTGTTTTGAACTTTATGCGGTTGTAGAGTCAGAATGTGCTCCATAAGCCTCTTGCACTCTGTCACAGACTTGACCCAACTCTCTGCGAATGTCTCAGAGTCCGGTTCCAGGAAGTCGAGCCCATTGCTGATGGCAGCCAGGAACCGAAAGGCCTCGTTGTCAACGCAGTAGGAGGTTGAACTATCAAACTTGATTCGGACGAACGGAGGGGCCCGTGCAATTTCATGCAAGGTTTCTTCCAAGACTGGCTTCGTGTCTCCCGGCTGGTAGAACGTCGAGCGTGCATTGGTAAATACGAAAATGATATTTTGACTCGCAGATTTCTCCAAATTGTTTAGCAGTTGATTGACGCAGAGTCGGAATCCAGCTGTCAGTCTGGCACTGTTTGGTTTGAGCAAAATGCAAATGGCGTGAAGTTCTGGGTATTGAGAGATGTAGGCCAGAATGTTGGCGAAATTGAGTGAGTCCTGCTCAAGCCCACGTGTGTCTCCAACACCAGGTGTGTCAATGATTCGAATGGCTCCGACTTTAGACGGAAAGACGTAGCTTCGGCAGCTCTGCGTAGAGGACTGTCCAGTGTGAACCAAGCTCTCGTTGCTGCTGGCTTCTGTCCTGGGCCCAACGCTGACTTTATGGTCCACGTAATTCTCGTCCGATATAGAGAAGCTAGCGGGAATCAAGGCCAGGATTTTCTGGTTTCCGACTTTAGACGGAAAGACGTAGCTTCGGCAGCTCTGCGTAGAGGACTGTCCAGTGTGAACCAAGCTCTCGTTGCTGCTGGCTTCTGTCCTGGGCCCAAGGCTGACTTTATGGTCCACGTAATTCTCGTCCGATATAGAGAAGCTAGCGGGAATCAAGGCCAGGATTTTCTGGTTTCGGGCCTCTGCCAGAGTCTCGTAGTTGACGTAGTTGGCGAGGGCGTTGATGAAAGTTGATTTTCCAACTCCGGTTTCTCCAAGAAGCAGAATATTCAGAGCCTCGCGACGCACCAGCAGCGGTGGAGGTGCCTGGAACATTCATAGGTATGTTGTATGTTAGCGTATATTCGATTTGGAAACTGAATACCTCGAACTGCAGCGCTAAAATATTTCATTCTTCAATTTCAAATGTTGGATCTTGAGTTGCTTACAGGTTTTTGAGAGGCGTTCTTATTGAAACTTGCTCAAGCCAAAGGCAGAGCCAGTATCATGCTGGTCAGCTCTCTGTTGCTCGCCATTATTTTGAAACCCTGAGGCAGTACCACGTGCAGTGCTTGGGCCAGCGTCGACATCCATGGTTTCCGTAGGTCCTATAGTACGTCATCAAACTTGATTGTTTCGTCACGTCACAGACTGCGAACTAGAGCTCACAGAAAAATACAAAGACGGAAATAAGCAGCATCTTACCGTTTCCTGGATTGTCCGCAGGGCTCGAGTTTTTTTCAAGCTTAAGATCCAGCTTAGCCTTTTTAAGTTTCAGCTGCAAGATTTTGTTTGAAGAACTGAGAATGGAGGCAAGTTTCCTAATTTCTGACTCCTCCATGAGCTCCAACTCAGCCTCATAATCATTAGCCTTCCCTGGAACATTTCAAAAGTAAAGTTTTTATAATTAAGAATTTCTGCAATTTCACGCTAACACAATTTTAAAAAAAAGAGATTACACTTGAGCTTGAGAACAGCAGCAGCGGTTTGCCAGTAAGTATGAAATATTAATGTAGGTAAACGCTTCTCTTCAAATCCACTATTTATTATGATTGATAGTTCAAGGCATACCCGGAAATCGGCGAGTGGAAACATAAAATCCATGATTTCTCAAGAAGTCCCTGGCTAACAGTTTGACCGAGCTTTGGTTGGCACGAGCAACGGGGTCATCCGCTCGAGTTTCTTTTGTTGAGTTAAGTGTATCTTGTGCATCCGTCGGATACAGCCCTGAAGAACTTTGATGCCCGGGTCCCTTGGCTACTTGGGCGTAGGAAGAAACTGGGGACTGTTCTGGTTTTCCAATTTTCTGGACAGATTCGTCGGCTCCGTTGTTTCGAGCCTGGCCGTTCTTGAGTCGGTCCTTGAGGTTCAGTTGACATGCAATCAAGTTGCGAGCAGAGATTTCGGACGAAGCTATTCCCCGAAGTTCTGACTCGGTCGCTGCAAGAAACCTCTTCATGTCCATTTGTGCGTCTGGTAGGCAACGCAACGTGAATTAAATCGAATTTGATCATCAACTAAGTTCAGCAAGAGACGCATGAACGCCTCATGTGCATGCGCAAGCACATTGCTTGTTAGTTTTTAGTTTCAATTCAAATCGACAACGCTTACCATCCAGCCGATTTAGAGTGTGGATAATAATCCCGTGCTCAGTCAAGTACGCCATCAAATCCGGGAAGTCTTCTGGAAGTTCAACTTCGAGACCAGGGACAATGCATTTCCTTAATTCCGTAATTCCGTTCTCCAAAGTAGCGACCAAATTATTGTCCGGAATCCACTTGAATCTTTGCAGAAGCTCCTCCCGTCGCATTCTCACGAGTTGCTGACATGTTATTCCTAATTGGGTTTCGAGCCGTTTAGTTTATTAAATTCTTCAAGGCTATTGAAAACAAAGTCAGTGCCATGTCCCATCGCAGCTGGCTGCGAGTCGAGAGATTCCTAAAAGACTTAAGCCATCTTCTTACCATGAAAAACGTCCAGGACAGAAACGCAGCCAACATTTTCTAAGAATTCCGCCATAGACATGCCATTGCCATTTAGCGGATCGGCTGCTGATTCCTTACGACCAACAGTTCTTCTACTAAAGTCGCTTGAGCCGGGATCCATTATTGCTTGCCTATTGCCGGATCACGAAATATCAACTCTGTCAATTCAACGATCCTCCGGTTGAAATAATCCGTGTTCTTTTTAATAATAAATTCCGGTAATTAAGCATTGGTCGACACAATAGATCCATAGAAAATGAGATAAGCCAGTAGCTACTTAAAATTAACTCACCCTGTGCACTCTGCCTGCCGTCTGTCTCCTTGAAAGGCAAATAGCTGACACGGCTGGTTTATAAATTACGAACACTGAACACTGAAAAATGTACAATGTTCCGGGGTTTGATTACTCGTTATTCTACACGAGAAGCTATGATCTATTGCCGGATCACGAAATATCAACTCTGTCAATTCAACGATCCTCCGGTTGAAATAATCCGTGTTCTTTTAAATAATAAATTCCAATAATTAAGCATTGGTCGACACAATAGATCCATAGAAAATGAGATAAGCCAGTAGCTAGTTAAACTTAACTCACCCTGTGCGCACTCTGCCTGCCGTCTGTCTCCTTGAAAGGCAAATAGCTGACACGGCTGGTTTATAAATTACGAACACTGAACACTGAAAAATGTACAATGTTCCGTGGTTTGATTACTCGTTATTCTACACGAGAAGCTATGACGAATCATGTCCTGAGCTTCAAACACACAACTCTGTACCTTACTTTCCCACTACTGCTGATTTGTGTAATAATAAAATAGCAGAAATGCTAAATGCTCAAAAGATTAGAAGTTCAGTTTCAGAGCTCGTGTTACATTTTACAATGCGGCTAGACTTGACTCGACTCGAATGGAGAAGAGAGAGAGAGCTTACCCAGCCAGCAGCCCCAGCCGAGTCTGTTCATGAGTTTTGAATTTGAGATTGAGAGCAATAAGTAATTGTAATTACTGACGCCATCGCATTGCTGTCTCGCTGATTTATCGTATGTTGTAGCAAATAATCGAAATCAAAAGATTTTCTTCCCCGAATAATCAGCTAAGTATATGTCTAATTAACTGCCTTCTGTGTTTTTTGCCTGTGTTTTTAAATAATTAAAATCCTCGATTCTCGATTCCGCAAATTTAGCTAACGTGCACGGCGCAAGCAAGGAGAATCCTCCTGGCCCTGAACCCAGAGAGAAGCTACATATTATTAGGATGTTTCGAGTTTCGGGGTGACGTGAAATCCCAGGAACTTTAGATCCTTGCGAGTGGATGACAGGAAATCCGAACTTAAGTTCGCGACAAACCGACAGAAGCAGAGATGACTGCAGCTATTTTTTCTTATAGGGCAATTATTTCGAGAGCTGGTTCTGTGACAAACTGTCAAGTGTTACTTAAAGAAAGCGTCGGATGAATCATGCTCAAAGGTTTTGTTTGAAATAACACATAAGCATAATAATGTCAATCGTGCACGACGCTGGGATTTTCTTTATACTTGAATCCGGTTTGAACTAGAACACGCGTACCTACTGCTTGAAACTTGAAATCGGCAAAGGATAGATAGATTACTGTTATGTCACAGAAAGAACCTGCTTGTTCCTGGTCGGTATTTCCGATGATGATTCAATCATTTTGGCTGTGCACAATTTGATATTTCTCTCAAGTGCTAAGTTTGCGATAGATGAGAAATCATTCAACGAACATACATTATTTTGTAAGAGTGGCACATCCATTGTAAGATATACGATACGACTGTATAGATAAGATCACTCATTTTCAGAAATGTCAATACGCATACGCATGATACATCAGGTATTTGGGATTTCCGCATTTCCAACCAACAACCGCGAGCCACCGCGGCGCGCCGTTTTCAACATTAACTTGCTACTACTGTCTCTGACAGAGTATTATTTTCTGGCTGTGAAACTAAAGAAAGAAAGAAATCCGGGCTCTTCTGTCTCAAGTCACAGTCCCAAGCCCACCCAGGTCCTTATTCAGTAGTCGGCAAATCCTGGAATGTCCCTTTTGCTGACCTGCCTTAATACATAATTATGAGCCTTTGTATGTATACATGTAATGCACTAAACTTGACGGTCTGTTCCCGTGTTCCCGTAGTCCAGTCAGTACAGGTAGTCACTCTCCGAGATGCACGTCAACATTGCCAGTGGTCCTGAATAACAAATAATTAAAGCCTGGCCCTGAATCAGAAATTAAAGGCAATTTTAGGTAAAGTCAAGGATTATGTGGTGATGATCGGTGATTGCGCTCGACTCATTGATTATCAGCATTATACACCACTACCTACCACTATAATACTAATAGGTTGTCAGTTGTTGTATGTTGTAGGTATTGGTTTGGTATTATTAGGTACTAGGTGGTATATGAAATGAGAGACTTATCGGCTCTGCACTTACTACTAGTATGAAGAAGGTTTAGTGCAGAGTTCAGAGTCTAGTCCGGTCGTCCCGTCTAGCTGGATTCGTTTCACTGGATGATTATTTTATCTGAGCTTTGAATATCGATGGGATGAGTCATCCGATAATCGCGGCCCTCCTCGTCCTGCACAGACAGACCTGAACCTGACCTGTTCCCTCTTCTGCTCTGTAGAACAAAGAACACGCTCAAATCCCGTGTACCTAGATACATAGATGTAGATACGATCTTGTTCCTGCTTCTCTCCTGTTGATGCTGCTGCTGCGCGTTTTTACTTACACAGACAGAACACAGAACCCAGCCAGAATCCCACAAGTAGTCTTATCTTCTTCTTGTATGTATGTGCAATTGTGCACATCAATCTATGGTTGAGGTACCTAGTACCAGTATAGTACCTACTGTGACGGTAACTTTTGAGCTCGACCGCAACATATCTGATATCTTCTAATAATAAGCATTGTTAATAACGGAGCCTGTGAACAATGAACAACAGCAGCGTGAGCTACATGCACAACGCAAGTCTGCTGTCCTCACTCTCACTACGGAGCGGAGTCCGAAGTCCGAATCTGCGAAACCGCCTCATATAAAAGGAGAAAGCTGGATATAGAACGAGGCCGGTCCACCATCAGACGCTCAGCATCTTCTTCTTTCAGCTTTCACCGACTTTCTCTACCGGCCGAGAAACGGGTTAGATTAAGAACAATAGGCATTAGACCTACGCCCTAG
>VNWX01002371.1:0-12312 GCA_009869905.1 Ceratophysella communis | reverse complement strand
GTCAACATTACTCATGTTGTGTTCTCAATCTCTGGCAATAATTTATGTTTTGTACTACCATGCGAATTGCTACTACAAACCGGTTTCCAAAGAGTCTCCAAATATCTTTACTTCCCTGAAAATATATACCGTGATCTGTGATTTGTTATAATTGCATTTTTCTGTGCGCAGAACTTATTCCAAAATACTGAATTTTATAGAAGATTAGTTCATACGCAGATTCGTTCATACAATCAATATAAAACCCGAGTATGATTATCGTCAGAACTTTTCGTTTCGTTTATTTCCGTAATAAGTTTTCCTGGACACTGAACAATCTAAATTATGTCAGGTATACCCATACACAAACGGAAGAGGAACTAATAACAATGGAGATAATTTACTATAACTGAGTTGAGTATTTGAATTACTTAAGTACAAGCAATGCTACAAATTAGGTAGAACATGGAACAGAAATATACTAATATTGCACTGCATTGTTTCTAGGATTGTACATGCAACTATTTATCTTTTAAAATTTATGTATTATTATATACCTATGTAATTTAATACGGGCAAGGTCCTATGGACGTTATTTAATTTGATGTGGAGTCAGCTGCGCTGAACCAGTCAATACTGTCCTTTTAATTGAGTTTAACTTTAGTCGAGTAGGATAAGAAGTCGTTTGTCTCGCGCACATTATACTTGATAATAACGTTTCAATAATGTTACAAAATCTAGTTAGCTTATCCATTGTTCCATGAGAAATGCTAATATCTAACCATAATTATACATACCTAGAAACAGATTGTCAAACGATAAGTCATAAAGTGGAATGACTTGGGCACATACACCCGAAATCCATTCTCCCACAAATGTCGTAGGCCATTCCCTCCGTATTAGAAGTACGGGAACAGCTTCAAACAATTAGGAAAACTATCCTAACCTAACCCGAATTAAAATACCCCGTGTGGGTCTACACTAACCTAACTTTAAATTATATATATCTAGCCTAAGTGGAAGTCAGATTTTGAGATCCCTGATACCAAGCACACGGGCCACCACATAGGTGGGTTAATGGCATTCGGCTGTGTGTGGATAAGCCAGTGGAATTGGCTTGAATTGTACGGGAATATTTAACAGGCTGGAAAGTAATTTAAAAGGAGTCTAAAGTTGGCATATTGAAACATTCGGTTTTAATTTACATTTCACATCATCTAATATGTCACCTGTCGGATCGAAGGCGGCAGGATAGTGCGAAATAATCAAGGGAAGATATATATTTTTAAATATTTCGTATTGCTTTGGTCTACCCTTATAGTCACTTTGATCCCGATTCAGTAAATTCCTTTAATTATAGCTTAGGTAAGCATAAAGCTGTGGATAATCCTCTCAGACGTGATAGTTTGGTGCAACTTCAATAGACTTCGGACCACTGTGACATGGGAAGATCCAGAAAAGAATCGGGCCTCGTCCACATACTTCTCCCAGAAGAGCTAGTTTGGGTTTACGTGGTCGCTTCCTTCCCATCTTCTTCACCTAGGACATTAGGACGTAGAAGGTACAACTAACTGATATCCGGAAACATAAGAATAAACCAGATATTTTGCCAGTATCAAATCTCACATGTTCAACCGCTGTCTCATCCGTGAAGATAGCGGACAATTGGTCTATCAAAATGGCGAGGACAAACATCCCGAAGATTAAGCACTCCAGCATCAGGATTACGGAATGAAGCCTGTCGAAAGAAAATGGAAGTTTATTCCCTGGCAAGGTAGCTCACCATCACTGAAAATAATTAGAGATTAAAGCGTTTAAGTAGGTAGACGATAACTTACACCCGGGACTGCTTGGCGAGCATTTCCGTAGGACAAAATGGGCAATCCGTTGTCCAAGCATATATAACAAGAGCTGCAGCGTACATTGACAAGATTCCGACGTAGATTAGAAACTGGATGAAATACTTCTGATTCCATTCTCCAACTGCGCATAATAAGAATAAGAAATCTTTAAGTAGCTTATCCACAAGGCATTTATAGAGCTGTATTACTCACCACAATTGTTTATCCACGGGCAGTGATGGTCCATTCCTAGCATTTAAAAATTGAGTTTTATTATTAGCATGCGTCAAATAGGCCACGTCACTGGGTAGAGTGCTTTAATTTACTTTGGACTTACTTCGAATGCACCGTTTACAAATCCTGCAGTGATGAGCTCTGAAAATTTGCAAAGTATTGATATTGCACATTAAAATAATAGACAGAATCAACCAAACAATAATTGCACGGTATCGTGTAATGCGGCCAGCGGATAGCCCAGCACTGTTACGATACGACCACGCGAAACGGAAGAACGCGATTACCATTACCTCGGAGGTCTGTAGACTTCACATCGAGCACAAACACTCCACTCGCTCTCTTCGTCCCTCTCCTTCGACGCTACAGAAGACAAACAATTAGAAAATTCAAGCCGTTATGTTTTGAGATTACTTGGTATCGACAGACGAAATTAATGTTCATGACTATTATATCAGATTGACGAAATGAAATAGTAAATACCATCATGGTAGTCTGAGAAATCCAGGCGTGTCAATGGTAGAGGAACTATTCCAGGATCTGAAATAACTGCTCGTAAATGAGCCCAGGACAGACAGGCAACAACGATATTGAAAGCTACGGCATGAAAGGTGCCCCACAAACTGCAAAATGGTACAATGGAAACGCATTAGCCTTTCGATGTTCCACTTGAATATTATGATATGGAACAAAGTCTTTGTGAGGTGAGGTCTTCTCTTTTCACAGAAATCCCAGTTCCACGGATGCAAATATTTGTAATTCTAATTGGAACTTACTACCTGTCGTAAAAAGAAGTCAAGCAAATCCAGTGCACAACCACATAGTCGGCGTAGAAAACAGCGCTGAAAAGAAAGTAACAAAATTAACTCTTGCAAAGAAGTAATTCAAAGTCCTTTCACAAAGAATAATGATACACAATTATTCAAACGTAAATGATTGATTACTTACCCGTATGTTATCAAAATGCACAGAACTCCACAAGGATCCTTCCGAAACATTGCTATTTCTGTTACGTGAGAGATCGGTGTTCACAAAACTTTTAGTTTTTAATTACAGATTAACACTGAAAGATGGACTAATACCACATTTACTTCTTTCCACGAACTTCAACTGAGGTTATATCGAGTATCATAAACTAGTTTCATTTAAAACCTAGGGTTTTAACGCTTTACTGGAGTACAAATGGAAGTAGCACTTATTCGAAAATAGTTTGTTACGTTGCGTGTCGTGATTCGTGATATTTGACAATGATGCCGAGCTTATATTCCGTTGTCTGTCACTCCTGCAGAGCTCGTTTCGGATAGGTATTCAGTATTCGTGCTGTATTTTTCGTGACGTCGCGTCGTCAACCCTCACACTACACTCACTTGCCCTTAAGTACTGACAACACGGATGAAAAAGCTTCAGGGAATGACGAATGCCAAAACAGGAAGGCTTGCACAGCTTCCAGGATCTGTAATAACAGTTAATTACCCAAATTTGATAAGCATAAACGCGAATTCAAATAATGATTTAAAAGAAATTGCCTTTATTCAATATTCTGTATTATCATATCACAAATCTGAGCTTACCAGTTTTCAAAGATTTGTTGCTAAAGTCGTCCAGGAACGTGGAGTATGGAAGAGGAAGTACTTATGAAGTGTTGCTTTCTCTGCGTCTAGTCTTGTCTCAAAACTTGGCCTGGACTCAATCAGCTGACAGCTGAGCTGACCCGAGCTATACCTGGTCAAGGAAACCGAAGACTAGTACTGCTGACTCTACAAAACTTGTTTTCCTTAGTCAGCTGTCAGCCTAGCCAATCACGAATCACGATCAACGATTGACCTAGGTCAAAGAGATATCCTATCACCTTAGCTCTTTGCTGGTGGAGCAGACTACCTGGAAAACGTTGACGCTGCTGAGATAATTTTTGAAATGGATTTTTATAACTGATGACGGAAGAGACCCGATCCGATGTCCGAATTTCCTTGAACTCCAATTCGGACGGATGACGGAGCGGAAGAATGCGAGAGTTTTTACTGAGGGAGGAGGATGAGTGTAATCCAATGTTATTTGAGTGTGTGGAGTTGTCGAGCGGAGGAGGAGTGAGTAGAGGGACTAGTTTCGCATTTCGCATGGGCAAAAGACGACAGACGACGACGACATGCGCACATTTTCCTCGTTTTGAGCAGTCAGACAGTAGTAGTTGAAGCGTCACTCTGGCTATTCTATTGTCGTCTATTTTGCCAGGATCCAGTTTAGAATCGCCTGACAGAGCAGCAGAGCAGAGTAATCCCGTAATGTGATAATAAATATAAGTACAAAGGCCTATACAAATAAAACTTTGGTGTAGGGACCTTAGGAATTATGCCCCAGTTTTCTCAATCAGAATTGGCATTTACCGAAATCCATAATCCAAGAAATAGAGACGATAATTTTCTGTATAAATTGCCAATTCCAGGCGACGAAAAGCGATGCTGGTTGATTTTGAGGGATATCTACATAATTCCAACTTTCAAGAACTTTCCAAAAGGCTGAAAAACTTCGGGTATTTAATTGTAACGCTATCCATTCCCATCACCTCATTCGCGTTTATTTATCATGCCCTATGTCGTCCGTCCCAGTCGCAGTCCCAAGCCCAAGCGATCAAATTCGGTTCAACAAGTTTCGCCTCAAACCGGAAAATGGACCGGAGCGGGAGCGGGAGCCGCTGCTAACCTTACGGTTGTCAGGACAACGCTGCTACATGCTACATGATGGTATTCGCTCAACGTTTCGTAAACAAATAAAATTCATAAAGCTTATACATAGATAATATTGATCAAACAAAGCTCCTGCAATAATTTAACACGTAATTCCAACTGCACGATTGCCTCTCAGATTAAAATTGAATTCGAGATTGCTAAGCGTTAATTCATAATAACCTTCCTTGTATTGTGAACGCCTGAGGAGTACAGACGGAAGAGAAGCAGGCTCACTTCACGAAGGCGCAGTGGTGGTGGTCAGTGGTAGCAAATACTACACGTATTCGTGAATAAACGAATTTACAGAAAAGCGACAGCACGAGTCGACTGAAAAAAGATTATCAAAATGAGCACTCCTGAGAACGAGAATCTTCCGAAGAAGAGTTCGCTGAAAGGGTCGGAAAGAAAGGAATCCTTGAAGACCGAAGTTCCCGAAAAGAAGGATTCCTTGAAGTCGGAAGATAAGCGTCGAAGTTCCGGTGGGGCTCTGCCTCCATCACCTAAGGAAAGTCGAATGAGTCTTACTAGTCCCAGTGCAATGCTGGATGACGACGATGATGACGATGACACAAGTATTGGCGAAGGCTTGAAGAAACCCAAACCGCCTATTACCGGCAACACGACACTGACCGATGGATCGGATATGGAAGAACACTCCCTCGACGAGGACGAGGAGGAAGAATGGCTCGAAGTTGAGACAGATTCTCGAAATACCTCTGCCCTGAAAACAGCCAAAACTGGGTCTGGTGGATCAGAGGGGTCAGGCGGAACGGCAGGCTCCACAGGTTCCGAAGTTTCTGCTCCTGGTACCGACGGTGAGAAGAAGAAGTTATCGAAAAAGAAGAAATCAACTGCGGAAGGGGGTGGTAAGCACATTTAGAACGTTATCGATGTACTGGCAGTATCAATACAAATTTTCTTGAAAACTAAACGGTCCAAATAATTTTTATTTAGGCGTTGACGAGCAAGCCAGTGATTTTGGCCAAGAAGAAGTTGAGAAAGCTAAAGAAGCGGACAAAGCAATTCGGGAAAAGCGTGCGAGCTGGACCGGTGAGCCGGATGAAGAAGAGGACGAAGATTATGCTGGTGGCGGAATGCAGGACTTGATTGGTCGGAGTACAGCCAAGAAAGAACAGGCAGAACCGGAAGTCGTGGAAAAGAAGAGGCGGAGACGAAAGCGAAAGGCGTCTGTCCATGAAAAGATCGAAAAGAAGCCCAAAACTCCTGCTGCTGAAGGGGAGGACGAGGAAGAAGAAGAAGAGGAAGCTCCGGTCACGGAGCAAGTCTGGGTTGAACCTGTGTACAACGCGGATGACTTCGTGTCAGGCTCCATTGCTGTGGCTGATTGCACCGTTCCAGAGAAAATTATTCGATTCTAGTAAGTACTGCCTCGAGTGACCTAACTCTGGATTGAAGCGTAGCTGACTTATATTTGCAACAAATTTGTTTTTACCACAGCTATTCTTATGGCTACGATACGCATCGAAGAAACAACGTACAGGTTCTGGATGAGGAAAACATGTAATTTCATACTAGGAATCCCAGCAGCATTTGACCGAATTCAAATAATTACAACTTACTAATTGTTCTTACAGCGTGTACATCAGCGGAAACTACGTCCATTTCTACAGCCTCGTTGAAAACAAGATATTGCTTCTTCGGAGGTCGGCTAGTGGATACGGTCTGGGTCATATTGCTGTGCATCCCTCAAGGTTACTTCATTTAGCCGACATGAGAAAGGAAAATATTGTGCTTGCTAAGTCGTATCGTGCTCTAACGATATTTGCATTGCTGTTTCAGGCAATACTTTGCTGTTGCGGAGAAAGGCGACTTTCCCTACATTATGATTTACACATGGCCAGGAATAGAAATTCACAGAATTCTTCGCAAAGGAACCACACGGGGATATGCTTACATTAACTTCAAGTATGTGTGTTTTATTTAATTCGATGTACGTACGAAACACAGTTATCTAATCAAAATTTAAAACTTTAACAGCCCATCCGGAGAACTGCTTTGCAGCCAAGGTAAGCAGCGAAATAAGACAAATTTTTAAGTGACAGAATTTCTATATTCTGTATAATTTCTCTCTAGGAATGGCACCTGATTATTTGCTTACAATTTGGGACTGGCAACACGAGAAAATTATTCTTCGCTATAAAGCATTTTCTCAGGAAGTCTACCGAGCTACGTTTTCTCGAACCAACCCAGGAGATCTCATTACCTCCGGTTAGCGTGCTGGACTCACTACGAAGTTTCAGTAAAATTTACTTATTTCTGACTGTATTTCATCATTTATAGGTCTTGGTCACATACGATTCTGGAGAATGGCAGAGACGTTTACGGGTCTAAAGCTTCAAGGGCTGATCGGAAGATTTGGGAAAACTGAAATTTCTGACATTTGTGGATTCGCCGGACTTTCCGACGGGAAGGTAAGTATTGTTAAATGCGCTAAAACTATCATTTCTCGTTCCGGTAAAACCGAGGAAGATAAATGATGAATGCTCTGCTCTGATCCTATATAGGTTTGCTCGGGATCTGAATGGGGAAACATGTTGATCTGGGATGGTGGTCTTATATCAGTTGAAGTTGGACAGAAGCAAGGGAAGAACTGCCATGCTGGAGAAATCACGGATTTGGTCCACCAAGACACCGAACTGGTAACAATTGGTGGAGATGGGTATCTCCGGATCTGGGAAACGGAACAACTCGATCTGGCGTCCACTGGCGTAGATGATTCTGGGAAGTGTGAACTGGAGCCCATGTTTGAGCTGAAATTGGCCAGTAACTCCATTTTAATGAGCGCCGTAAGGGCGGTTAACGATGAAGCCAACATTTGGTTCGTCCAGGTAAGATATAGGAAAACTCAACGTTAATAACTTCGTAGTCTCAACTGGTACACCCTTGAATTAAAAGTATTTGAATAAAATTCCAGGACGCATTTGGAAAAATTTGGTCAGCAAACCTCACCACAGCAATGGCGAACCCCGACTATCTTCCAGAAACACTATTCTACGCTCCGGGAGGTGCTATAAATGGTATCGGGGTCTCGCCCACGTATACTATAATGATGATTGGTAGCGAAGGTGGCCACCTCTGGGGAATCAATTATGTTCGAAAAGATTGTATTGCTCGCAAGATTTACCCAATTCCTGTCACCAAAATCATTTGGCTTCCCCTGAAATATGATCCTGAGGGCATGACTTTCCTCGTCGGATTTGGAGACGGAGTTTTACGCCTGATGACACTCCACTTTTTGACCGAAGACGAGATTCACAAGGAAGTCGATGTTGTGGACCACGAGGAGGAAGCTNTTTTACGCCTGATGACACTCCACTTTTTGACCGAAGACGAGATTCACAAGGAAGTCGATGTTGTGGACCACGAGGAGGAAGCTCTACCCTACGAGTTGTATTTGTTACTCCAATTACGTTTTCATAAGGGCCGAGTCCTGGTTATGCAGATTGATCAAGAAAACGACGTCTTGTACACCGTAAGAAGCTTTTCATAGTCAATATTTAATTTTGGCAGTATCACTTCAATTCATGCTATCGGTGTTTGTGTTTACTCGTGTTATACCACAGTGTGGAGCTGATAAGGTCATATTTGGATCACGTATTTACTGGGACGATGACACTGCGCAGACCATTATTCAACCACTCTCCTTCGTCACAGCCCCATTCGCAGTTGTTTCTTTGGACTTACATCCAATCAAGGATTACAGAATGATCATTGCTTCCAGAGGCGGGAGGGTCGCTGAGTGCAGGAGGCCGATTTGGGGTGACATGGACACGTCGATTACATACAATCAGGTTAAATAAATTATTATACTGCTGATCTAACGCCTTGCTCGTAATGTAAAGCAAATAGTCGAATAAGAAGGTATTGCTTAAAAATATCAGGGAAAGCTACATGGACGCCGATGGTGGTACAAAAGTGTGAAGTCATTTCGTCGCAGAGAAGAACACCGAGAGGCTCGAAAAAAAGAAAAGGAAGAAAAACTGGAGGAACTCTATAAGGATATTCAGAAACGACGCGATCTTGGCATCATGGTTGACGAAGACTTGGAAGTTGGGCGTCTACACGATAAGTACCGCCGCCAACAGGCTGCCGAAGACGATGAAGAATTGTACATTCCGGAAAAGCCATGCCCCGTATTGGCAATTTACTACCACATCAACAAAGCGCTGGTAAAACCAAGCACTCCACTGAAGACGTTCTTCATGCACGTGGGTGATTACGATTCCGGGTACATCTACGAATGTCGCTACAATCGACCGACAGCTGGCGGGTTCCATCCTGTCCCTCCAACTCCGCCATTTGAAACTGATGTAGGGGTCAAATGCTTCCTGCTGAGGTGTGTTAATTTTTAGCCATTCACGCCGATATTCTCAACCTGATCTGAACCTTAAGCCACTAAGTACATGACTGATTTTTTCCCAGTGATGACAATGAGTTCCTGCTGTTTGGAATGACCGATGGGACCATCAGAGTTGTAATTCACTAAATCATTCCCTAAGTCTAAAAATACTGTGCTTTAGAAATGAGTCTAGATGTGTGCTAACTTGAAATTTTGAACAGATGCCAAAAGCGATTCCTCCAAAGGTGATTGCTGAGAAAGTTTCGAAAAAGGATAAAAAGAAAAAGAAGAAAGTGAGCAGCAGCGATGAAGGATCAGCGGGATCAAGAGACTCACAAGACCTTGAAGCTCAGCAGAAGAAGAAAGCAGCAAAGGCCATTCCGCCATTTCCAACTTCATTTTTTCCTTACGACTTGAAGAATTTCTGGCTGGTGCCTATGCATGATCCTGATCGGTAGGACGCTTGGCCCACCAGGAATTCGTCCAACTGACTCGAATTCTCATGATTGCATTTATTTTATAAACAGAGGAGCGGTGAATCAGCTATGCTGGAGTCCGGACTACCAGTTTTTATTTTCCGTGGGAGAAGATGGGTCAATATTTTCATACCGGTGGGATCCTTTATCCAGGCTTACTACCGCTAATGACGAACTAACAGCATCACTTGTTCCAGACATTCGCTTGGTAGGGGACCAATTTGTGGAAACTTATTGATTCCAATCTAATTCATTAACGAGCCAAACTAATTTAAATCCTTAGACCGACCCAGAGGTGGTGGATAATCACGACCCAAATGCTTTAACGCTGGAGGAACTGAAAAGTAAAGCAGAAGCAGACAGGATTGCCGGTCTAACGGAGGCTAAAAAAGAGATCATCAGGAAGGATCTAAGGAAATTGAAAATCGATTTTCGATCGTTGGTACAACGGTAAGCAAAAGCAATTCCCGATTTTCTAAATTCAACCATTCAACCCGTAGCTCTATGCCGCCATGCAAAACATGTTTTGAAATTTTGCTTTAGAAACGAAGAAATACCTGAGCAATTTCGAGTACCCAGGCTTCAGTTTGACTTGGACCCACGAATCAAGGAGCCCAGAAACCGGAGAATGATGGAAGAAGTTGAAGAAGTCTATCGTCGCTGGGAATGGGATGGCTGTCGATCTGTTATAGCTTGTCAAAAGGTCGAGAAATTCTTCTTGTCTTCAATCGAAACTCCTCATATTGTCATCAAGGATTTGGAAGGAACGCTACAAGTTCATACTTTCCGACATCGCTTCCTCACGCCAGAATTTCTCAATCTTTGTGCCAAAAACAAAGACTGGATGATTGATGAAGATCTACTACTGAATGCAGAAGATGAAGCACCACCACCCCCGAAAGCCCTAGCACGAATCCCAGTCAAACGGTACTACGCTAAAGATCTAATCGGCGGTTTCGAAGGAAAGAAATACGACGTCAAAACTATACAAGCAATTCGAACTCTGGAGGAACGACTGAGCAAAAGATACGTCAGGGAGTGTGAGGTAAGAAATACAAGTCTGCACAGCTATTTGCCACAGAAATTATGTGCACTAATAAATAAACTACATTAAATAATTAATTTTTAAACACTGAAACAATGTAGTGGGCCGACCTGAATGCGCTGCGAGTTCCAGATGATTATGAGGCCCCGGAAGATATTGCTGCCATCAAATGGGCATCAGCTCACATGGGTGACTACAAATTGAAAACTTCCGAAGAGTATTTAGGAGAAAAGATTACGACAGCTAAGCGACGGCAGCGTGTTTTGGATTTGAAAATGCGGGTTAGACGAGCGTTTGCTATTATCGACAGTTATAAAGTTAATGTAAGTGCTAATGGTTGTTTTTAACTTCCAGATTTACCACAGGATTGTTGATTTCAATGTGTACGTCCGAAAACTTCAAAAGGAAAAAGTGGGACTAATCAAGAAATGCCGGAAAATTGAAGCACAAATCAAAGAGTTGCATAAACTGATGCCAATGGACTATCGAAAACCAATCCCTCAAATTAAAGACATGGAGCCAATTGAAGATCCGGAGAAACTTTTCACCATTTCGGATGTTGCGATCCGTGAAAAACAGGATAAGAAGATTGAGGCCGCTGGACTAACGAAACGGAAGCAACTCGTAAGTCACGAGTCAAAATCAAAGCCTCATACAACCTATCATTATAAATAGTTCGCTATTCGGTATCCCGAATCCCTATTTTACGCGTAGTCAATAGACTAATTGCTTTCTTTAGGTTGACGAAAAGATGTTCAGTATAAAACAGTCATCCGAATCACAGCCTTCGGCACAGAAAGGGAAACGAATTATTCACAAGGAAGGGGATTTTCGACGTGGAAAGAATGATCCAAGAGCTCCAGTCGTTGTTCTCACAAAGCCCACAGTTTCAAGTTCGCAGCAGGGTCAATCCTACTTCAAAGCTATGGGAAAAACTGCTTTGGAGGGATTGGCACTCTCAGTCTGGAAATACCGTAAAAGTTTCTTCAATCCGAAGACGGACGCCATGACTAAGAGAAAGGACGTCGTAGTCGCCGAGCGATGTTTTCAGCGAGATGAACTGTTGGATAGGCTCAATAAAATTATTTCCTACTTCAAACAACGCGTCAGTGATGTGCGGAATGAACGAGTCGAACTACAACTGGATATCAAGCTGATGTCACTTGGACTCTTGGTCTTGATTCAAGAACTGGATATTGTTAAAGAATTCGATTCTGCAGAGAAAACGGTGCTTGAGCGCCTGAAGGCACAGAAGGTCGAATGCGTTACTGCTAAAGAACGGGTATGGGTTCAGTTTTCAGTTCCACTTCTAAAACGATTACAGTGGGCAAGGGTAGGTAGGTATAGATGTCGTAGTGATCCACGGAACTCGGTGAGTTTCGAAACTCACTAGTGATCCACGGAACTGCATGGATCACCGGTGATTTGCGAGAATCACTAGTGATCCTCGGAAGTCCTTTATATTCATGAACTAACCCAATGCTTTGCATGTATATGGTATATCATATCGCCCAGCAGTATTCTGATTATCTAGGTATCTAATTCCTTTTCAAAAATCTTGAAGTAGAATTAGTAAAACCGATTAAATAAGCAATTCAAGCTTAGAATTACATTTTGGAATGCATTTAGTACACTGTGGAACTTGCCGCTAGTT
>VNWX01002370.1:0-12312 GCA_009869905.1 Ceratophysella communis | reverse complement strand
AGCACACTGATACGTTTTAATTAAGGGAGAGATCTCAAGAATTTATTCATTCTTATGATTGGATTCATGCTGGCTCTGACGTATGGAATTAGACTCCTCTCCTCCTCATAACGCTCTATTCATAACCAAGAACTTGGAGATTTCTGAATTATTCAGCAGGAATTTACGCATTCAACTCTCAAATCCACCTTTTTAACTTTCTACCATTTCTTTTGTTGTTAATCAAACTTCCAGAACATAGACTCTCAAGTGTTTTTAAATCCGAGGTTCTTACGAAATGCAAAACTTTTCAATTTAAGTTATGCAGAATTTTTATTAAATTATCATAAGGCTAGAGCGCTATAAATGCTTGGAGCTGCTATAATCATAGCTATATAGTTCAGAATCGTACGATTTGATCGTTAATCGGCAATAGAGAGCCAATCGTAAGAGCGCTACTGATTTATCAGGCGATCTACAACTCGCGCTATTATTCTAGGCATCTTCCTAGTTCAATCCAATTACCTTTTTCGAAATATTTATATTGAACCGGATCTAAGGCAACAATAACAACCAATAGATTGACCTAATTTCAAACTAACAACTTGCGTCTTTGACCGTGTAGTCCAATTCTATTGGATCAAAATGCTACCCACGCCGCCGTACATACAGAAAGCATCGTAGTAGTAAATAAGGCCTCAAAAGCTTGTTTCTTGGAAAGTGAAGTCACTTTGAGGAAGCGGAGCTCATGTCAGAGTTCAAATTTGTTTGGAGAACAAAGAACCGAGTCTGATCCCTGTTGAGAAGAAAGACTCAGAACACGAATATAACATCTATTGGCTGAGCTCGAGAAGAAAAGGATTGACTTTGTCCCAAGAAAGTCAAGGACTGGAACGCGGGCAATAATGGAATCTAATCTACTCTGTCATCGAGCACAGATGTCTTTCAGAGAAAGTCTGTCCATCGGACAAGGCTCATTGTCAATGCAACCAGTCGCTATGATTCAGAGTGAGGCCATGGGCCATTAAGTAATTACTATTTTAGTGCGATTAATCATTTGAAATTTCGACTTTCGAGAAAAATCTAAATCGAAAATATTTTAGCATGGAAAGCTAGTACGTGTATTTTCAGTTCCGGGCCGTGCGTACCGCAGAAATCCGAAACCCTTACGAAAGGATATTACACTTGAAAGTTAACAAATGGATTCGTGAACATAGGCTGATTGTCACCGCCGCCGCGACCAAGGAAATTGCCCTCACACTTGTAACCATAGCTTGAGTTTGAATCTAATCCCAAAGTTGGTTCTGTTTCGACGATAAGATGAGTGGGAGGACAGATGAGAAAATGGGAAGTATCAACGTCTTTCCCCTGTTGAAACACTTTCGCTTGCTTTCACTCTCGCTTTCCTGCTGTTTCCTACAGAACTTGAAGTTCAAATGCTGTTGTTCCAAAACTCAGTTCAAGGCAGGAATAAATATTGGAATGGAATTGGGGGCTGAAATGCAGAAGAAGATTAAGTAGACAGTTCTTCTCCATTTTACATTATGAGCCGTGGTTGAAGCTGGAAGGGATCAATAGTTGAGGTTTTGGGGGTTGGGGCTAAGTTGGAGATTAGCTGCTGACTACTAAAATTCGACCTCAGTTGGGCATATAATATTTAATAAACGCGTTTTTCGGCATAATAATTTGTAAACATCCGTAATTTCGAACTTTTATACACCACGTCTATTGATTTCGTTAACGACGGCGATCTAGAGCTCTATGCAAATCTCGTAGTCTCAAAGTCAAAGCAGAAAAGTCGTGGCAGAAGTACGGGAGAGTTTTCAGCCTGTTCTAGTCTTTCCCTTTCCATAAGGGAATTGAATGGGGACCACATCAAGACAGAGCTTTCTCGGCTCTCAGACTTGATGCCAGGGTGTGGGAACGCTTAATTAAATCCTACTCCAATCCAGCCGCACAAGTACTACAAAGAAAAATGACACTTCCAGTACCAACCACACAATCGGAAGTTGCTCAAATCTGCCTGGCTTAATTTGATTAGGATAGACTTTCTAACGCACCCTACTTCTTTAGAACACAGTATACCTTTTTTAGTGGTAGCGGCGAAAATCAGGGCTTCGAGCATGCGGCTACCAATCCAATTCTGTAGCCAATTATAATGATAATCACGAAAATGTAAATTAATTTCACGCATAAAAAATATATTGCATTACTTTTACATGTTACCTCTAATTGAAAATTTGCCGTTTAACTTGGCCCATTTCGATGCCTGTAGCCCTGGATACCAAATTTATTATTTATTACTCGCCTCTGCATTCCGTTGAAGCTTCAGACTTCAGTAGATACTGACCGAGCCTCAAAGGCCTGTATTATTTCCAGTATTTGATCTGTAAATAACAAGTGAGTTGCGAGCTAAGCCTAAGTCATTGGAATCAACTGAAGCTTTGCAGAACGCTTTCATGAAAATGAAACAGTGGATATTGTCAGTTGGGTGTGAATAGATCCAGCCTGGCATGATCCGAAGCAGTAAAATATCAATAAGAGAAAGTGTACTGAACTCAAGGAGTATTTCACTTCGAGTCCGTCAATCCCTTCCTGGGCTGCGCCCTGTGTGAAAGTGAGAAAGATGGGACTGTCGCACTTTATTAGGTTAGAAAGACCCTCGACCCTTGAGCTACGGCAATCCTTTCAAGTCTTGCGAGACAGAGTGTGAGACATGATCTCTGATGGGTATCCCTGGTCGATTAGCTCTCTAGTTTTGGGTCAAAGGTTAATTATTTCAGGCAAATTAATTATTCATGTTCGAGAGTTGTATTTTACAACCTGACATTTATTATAGCATGTTTTCCAATCAAATCAAAATCCTGCGTTCTGCGTTAAAATTAATTTTTTCCGATTGATTTTTATCGATTTTATTAAGCCTAATGACCGAGGTGCAAATTGCCGAGAATCAATGCTGTTTTTGGGAAGACCAGAGGCCAAGCCGTTAGCATACTAGATTGAGCAGGGTAAGGAGGGTTTTTATATTCAGCTCCACTATCACGTTCCCTCACATTGCCTCATCTTTTGTGGACAAGACTCTATTGTGCTCCTAGAAATCCAATAAATACTCTCTTCTCTGACCTATTCAATTCATTTCCTAACAGTAACTTTTTCTCTGCCTTACAGAATAGCAGCACACACTTACGCCTAGGTTATAAATACATATTTCCCTCAGTTCAGACATTACAAGGGAGAAAGTCAAGCGGAGCGGACAATGAATAAGCACTCAGCTGCCCCTTCTATTATTAGGGCCTTTCGTTCAAGTCATAGTAAATCAATGCATGGCTACCTAATCCATATAGCAGTTCAAACAAATTTTCAATTTTATCTGACAAAGCGCTCTGGATCCGGGGCGATTTTACAGATCATCGGAGTTTAATACAGGGGTGCAATTTTGCAACATTTACAAACGATTTATATTTTTTGAATTAGAATTTAGAGAAAATTCTCATTCGTAGGCGCTAAATTTAAACCGCGCTTAGTAAGTGCTCCTCTGCATGAGAAAATACTATTTAACCATATTTACAATTTCGCTACGTTAAAACTGCGGAACTTTTGAGTTTAAAATGCTGCCTTACGCGCACTGAAGCTCGCTTTATTCCGCCTTTAGCTCCGTTTCTCAGATAGGCGTAATGTGTCTCGCCTGACCTGGAATCTGGGTAGCTTCATAGAATCCCCGTCAAAAACTATTTGTGATATCTGTTATTAGGCGTGAAGAAAGTGGGNGATAGGCGTAATGTGTCTCGCCTGACCTGGAATCTGGGTAGCTTCATAGAATCCCCGTCAAAAACTATTTGTGATATCTGTTATTAGGCGTGAAGAAAGTGGGTTATTGGAGGGCAGAAAGGCTTATGTGTTTGTAGCTCATTCTCCTCAATTTTGGCGTTTGTATTACTTTCTTCGGCCTGACTTTCCTTTTTCTCTTGAGTCGGAGTCTGTCTGTGCATTGAGATAAATTCAATGATTTCTGAGCCCATTCTCACTTCCTGCCCAGGTGTCAGGAGTAATTTGTTCTCTCGTGCACAGTTTATCCATTAAACTCCAACTTTGGACTTTTCCCATTTTTTCAAATCCCTATGACTTGAGTCAAATATACTTTCTTCCACAAGAACAGAGATATGCTACGGTGGTGGGGTAGTCCGAGGAGTGGCAATGCTACAAAATGCATTTATTCCGCTTCGTTTACAAACTTCCCTCTAGTTTATATATATCATTTTTTATTTTTGGTTCCAAGAGTTCGTGGAAATTTTTGCAGTTCATATTTCATTTATGCTGTGGAATGCAATTTAGTTTCGAAAAGTTGCATAAATATATATTTTACCTTAAATTTTTCAAAGTTAAGCTTTGCTATTCGATAACAGAAAATAGTATAATATAGCTACAAATTCGAAATTTCGAAAATTAGAATGCCACTAGACATCCTGTAAATATGCCTTAAGAATTTTGCAAAATGAATTATGAGATTTTTGCCGGCTGACAAGACAAACCTCTTCACCTCGGAAACATGTTACTAATTAAATAATGAGGGTGTTGGTAACGTCGGGATATTAGCCCTTATTTCTTTGTACCACTCAAAAATAGAAGGACTGCAACTAAATACTAATGAAGAAGCAGAGCTTGCGAACAGTGGTTAAGATATGGCTATGAAGCTATACGGCGGTTTTAGAGAGAGACGGCTTGAAAAATTTATATTTGAATATGATGTGCCTACCGAGACTTGTGGGCCTGGGAAAGAGACCATAAATCATATGACAACACAGTGAAAGCAGAAAAGGGAAAGGAACGCACCCAACCGGCTGGCGTTACATTTTCCTTGCAGAAACACGTGTATAAGAGCAAGGGCTTATATATAGCCAATTTGGGTTTTGTATTGCTAGAATCAAAATTTAAATCATATTTTTTGTTTAAATTGTTCAAAATTAGCTTGTATTTCACTACTTATTCTTTTAAATAATGCAATTCTTAGCGGAAGCACATTGAACGATCACAAAACAGTAATTGTGTCAATCGAACAAAAAATAACCTATATTTTATTCGCTGAAATTCAGCATGTTACTGAATTGCAGTATGCTACATGTAAAATGGCATGGCGCTACGAAAGGACTTTATAGCTTGTGGTTTGAAACATGCAGTTGTTCCTGAAAGCCTCCTTGATTTAAGCTTCCCTGAATAATGGAACTGGAGAAGAAATAATATTTGTTCTCAATCTAATGAAAATTGAAATGTTTATCTAATCCATGTCAAGCACGTTCCATGGACTCTCCACTTTGAATACTAGCCCAGTCCTCTTCAAATGCTCTAAAATATATGGACTCTATACGCTTCCACGGCTTTCCGCAGCTGTTGCAAACACACGGGAAAGCAGGCTAGACTTGACCCGTACGATCGTTTAGTATCCCAGTGTTATTCGTCTTCTGTCATGACACGCAAATGCCGCTCGAGATACTACTACATACTATAAGTGGGAAAAACGAGTATGTAGTATGAGGCTTTCTCAGGATAACCCTCTGGTTTATATGTTATCATATCAGAGCTCTCCAGTCAAGCGAAGGGTGTATTAACTGGAAAAATATGTTACTCCAATAATTCAAGTTTCATCAGAGTATTATGTTTGAATAAATCTCCGTCCATGGACACACATGTTACAGGAAAGCTCGTTCACTCGGGCTACAAATTGAGATTGGAATTCCTTGTGACTACCATAGAGGATTATTCTGGTTTATGTCGCCGAGTCGGTTAGCGGATATTTCGGGCTGAGCAGTTCGACTTGCACGGAAATTCTGGGCGGCAAACAAGTGCGATTTGGCTTAAACCGGTCCACATGATAAAAATATTTTTCAATTCGTATGGACCCTTCAACAATCAATTGAAAAACTGTAGTCCGTCGAAGAGATCGTCCGAATCGCCGTGTACGAAACGACTGGCGTCTTAGTTATACGCACCGGATAAGTCGCATACAACGACGAAACCCTGAAAGTACTTAATGCAAATCCTGGAACTTTAATCATGAGCCTGAGCCATAGCCCATAGCTTCACTGTGGTATGGATTACACGCTCCACACTGTAGTATGTACAAGATGATAATGTCACCAAGTACAAGGCTCCAAATTATGTAAAATGAACCGTAGCATGGTTCTCTATGCATACCTTCTCTCTCGATCCATCAGACGGAAAGTCAGAATCAGTAAATAGAAAACACGGTTTTGCCTCTGGCTTCAAGTTCCTGTTCCTACTCCTGATGCTACTACATATCTCCAACTTCCTGAACCAAGCTTGCGTTGGCATAATGCGAAAAGATTGCGTGGAAGAGACATGCTAATACAACAAGGCAGAAGATTAGGCAGAGAAACGAGACGAGAAACGGGACTTAAACAGGGTTGGATGGTTTAGATCCCAAGAGTACCATCCAAGTCGCCATATATGAGGGTAGAGTAAAACTCGACCTTGTCCCAAATAGGAGCTAAAATGGGCTAGCCTGCAATTATGACATTTCATGAGCATCTTGGCCTCAAATTTCAAACGAATTCGTTACTCAAGTTGGCTCGGAAATTTCAGCCTAATTGTTGGGAAATGTGATGCTTTTGTGTTTGACTATTGAATTAGACAAAACGCCCAATGTATTTAAATACACAAGATACTTCCGATACCGGAAACAGAACATTTTTAAGCTTTAATTGGGAGTAGCCTGGTAAATAGTGAATCCCATCAAATAGTAGAAATATTTAGCTAAAAATCATGGTTTAATTCGGCAAAATTAAACTTCATCTCAGAAAATTTTATCTAATACAAATCAGAGTAAATTCGATTTAAGTACTTCCAAAACTACAGAAATGGACATTTGCCGATGACGGTTTAACTTTTAGGCCAAAAATTGGCCACCCTGAAGCAAAGCGTCCATAGAAATATTGATGTTTGTACCTATATTCACACATAGGTTAACGACTACTTTGAATTTGATTTGAGTGCCATCAGGCAACCACGATCTGGTCATGAGAGTAAATATTCCATAGAGAAATCCGTATTAAATTCCAATTGTAGTTCGTTTTCCTGGAGTGAGTATTGGTTCTTCCAGTGCGGTGCATTGAGCCCCAGTCCCAGTCCCAGCTTATTTGCACACCAGAGAAAGTGCTGAGAGTGCTACTTTCTCCATGCCAGACCCACAGACGAGCAGGAGTAGGTAATAGTTTGGAACAAATGAGTTTAGCTCAAATGTTAAAAGTAAATAGAGAGCTCCACTCTCATTTTCTCTGTATATGTAGTACATTATGCATACACAGCCAAATAGTCTACTTCTCGATTTACTATTACTATGTATATACCGCAATGCCTTTGCTTACACTTTAGCATTGGAAATCGGATGGTGCGTGGCTTGCTTTGCCAAACCACTGGCTCAGGATTTGTTGGCGAAACAGCTCATTTTATTAGCATTGCAGCTTCTGTTCTTCTGGCAGCAATATTTCTACTTGTTTTCCCCAAAGAATTTACGTTTTGCCGAATAATTCGCTTTTTAATGAAAAAAAATATAAGCGCGCAAAATCTTGGCTTAAGCGAACGACTTGTCCGAAATATATTATGTTATAGTTAAGCTGAGATTCCGGCAGGTACACATTGATGCCCAGTCCAATGAAAAAAAATTCGTACAGGTGACAAATGACGGTATGCTAATGCTTTAGTTTGGCACACGCACTTAAGTCCTCTGTACTCAGCTAAGCTCTGTCTCAGGCAGGCTTTGCATCTTGCGTCGTCGGTCGTCAGAAACAGGCGCCAGAAACACCGAAGTTAAGTACCTTGGTATTTATATATTTGTATAGGAAATGGCATTGGCTCAACCAAAAATCTGCGTAAAGGCTTTGTTTTTGGCTTGCTTGTTTGGGTGATGGACAGTGATTCTGTGTAAGTAATAGGCTTGGAATGAAGTGAAGGTGTTGGCAAGGACGGTCGCTTATCTCCATATCATTACCATTGACGTTCTTTGCCAAGATGGAACGGTGAAGAAAACTCTGATTATTCGGGATTTTCAGGTCTTTGTCATTTACGACTTGACAATTCGGAATGTCAGGTTGTAATACTTTGATGAATTTCTTTAAACCTGTCCTGGGAATTTGGGAATTGCGTAGAATTTGTGCTTATAGATGCGAGGCTTGACGTTTTAAATATGTGTTTCAAATACAAGACCTGTGAGGCAAAAAAAACGAGCGAAAATGGCCAAGCCCTTCAGACAGACTTATCTTCAGTTCTACTCACTCAAGGCGACCGAGCCTGGAGTAATGTTGAGTAAACAAGCGGCGGAACTAATTTATGTCTCCGCATCTTTACATTCACGTTCCGGAACCATAGAAAAAATCAGAAATTGGAATACCGCCGTGTCTACACAGTCAGAGATTGGTCTCTAGTTTCTTTGGTCGTCGTATAGGAGTGGGAACTGGGTACACACAAGCGGAGGAAAAGATAGTTATCAATAAATTGTTTGCTCTGCAGTCGAGCTGTTTCTCATTCCGGGACTCTTATTTGGGCCATGCAGGGGGTTCCGCGAATAACTTGGGATATTAGACGGGTAAACTATTGTATGCAGGAAGTTTGAAGTCCGAGTCGATTTTCAGATAGATTTAACATGTTTAGTTTGCTAACTAAATTTGAATGGTTGATGATAATTGAGTATTATGGGTAGACCGTTACTATTTTCAAAGCAAACTAAATAGGCTTTTATGCTTGCTCAATTCATTAAAACATTAGATAAAATTGATTTTTTCTGTCATTTTCTGATGATTTGCCGTTCCAGCTTCCAGCCCGAAAGGCAAGCGTTAGCGATAAATGCTTTATTGATATAGCAAAACGTATTTTTCAAAAGCAATTAAATGAAGCTTGCGTAAAACCGTAAATCGTGACCTAGCATTTGAAATAAGTTAAATTATCAATCTAGGTAGATGTTGAATTGACCCCAGATCGTTTTCATTTACCACCCCCGTCTTCTCCCACACAGAAACCTGGATTCCAAGTGAAACAAGGTACACATTGCATCGTGTTTTTGAATCAAAATTCTGTGAAAAAGTATTTTAAAAGCAAACTGGAGCACTATTGGTCGACCTGAGTGTATTTGCCTTGAGCTCCTTTCAAGTTTTTGTTTCTTCCCGTTATCGAGATGGAATGGTAGAGAGACAGTACAGTGGGTATCTGGGTCTGCCATTACAGAGGAAGATTGGAAGTGTTGGGCAGTGTGAGGGTGAAACAAGGGCTTTTGATGCTCCGTTGCAGTGAAAGAACCCACATAAAAAAAAACTATAGAAAAATATAGCAAAACTCCTTCCAATCCTTCTCCCAAATTGACCATTTCCCTCGTAGTTCTTCACAAGACGAGAAGGAGTAAATAGCACGAGAAATGAAAGCGCCTCTTTACTTTCTCTCGACAGATGAGTGCCTTCTTCTTGGGCAATGTACAGGGTGGCACATATCACTTTACCCCCTGGGTATTTCATATACCCCGATGTCGCACAGGGTCAAGGTATATACCAAATTAAAGCTTAGTTCACTGCGGATCTCATTGTGCAAAAATATTTTGGATTCGCTTTCGAGCGCCCGCTGCACAGCGCAACTTGGAATAAACAGGTGAATCTAGCCATGAGGGCCTTATAGTGCCTAGTTGCCAGCCAGAAACTCGCGGTTTTCAGTCCAAAATGTTGTAAGACGTTATTTAAAGCTTACTATTCAATTTATTTACCACATTAAATTTTTGAAACTCAACAGAACATCAAAATACTGCGTAGCGCGTGATTGCGCTCGAGCCGACCCACCGCTCGAACAACTCTTTTTCTTCTCTTCCGCAGAGCAGGAGGAGCCGGAATACAGGGACGCTTTTTCTCCCTTGCGCTGTGCAGCAGCCGCTTGCAAGCGAATCCAAAATATTTTTGCACCATGAGATCCGCAATGAACCAAGCTTTAATTTGGTGTATACCTTGACCCTGTGCGACATCGGGGTATGTGAAATACCCAGGGGGTAAAGTGATATGTGCCACCCTGTACAGGGTGGCGTGGAAATCTTCAAGCAATACAACATCTTGCTCGGTTTGCGTTATTGCTGCTGAGTTACAGCAGCTAGACACCCAATTTTTATGGTATAGCCTCAATTTCAGGCATCCTTCCTGAACTTCAGGTCTTGTCTTTAAAACAGGAGAGAAAGTGATGGGGAAAATATTTTGACGAGCTTCTCAACACTGCTGGCATGAGCGACGGGCACAAAATCTACAAAATATGTAATAAAACTGGCCAGGCTCGACTCCAACAATTAAATAAGTTTGAGTTTACTCTTGCAGTTTTCACAATACCCTAGTTCTGTAGTATGACAGAATGCGATTTGAAACATGACGGGCCTTGGTCACCGAATTGAAAACCGACAGCTTGTCTCAGTAAGCTGAAACTGGAGAGATAAGCCTAAGTAGAGTTCATAGTTCCTAACTTTGACCAATTATTTTTTATTGCAGCTATAATAAATAATATGTGTTCTGATATGAAATTTGACAGATGTTCCAATACGGTAATTCCACAGTTGGTACAAATCAATAGCGAAACCCCCGCTTGTATACCGGTATCAGCAGTTTCAGTTTCAAACAGTGTTAATTAACGAGATATTTCTGAACTCAAAAACCACCATGCTGCAAGCAGCGCTGAATGGATTAAAGACACGTTTTTACAAGCACAACTTTGCTGGGTTTCGTAAAAACAGCTCAACGTGCCAAAAAGCAAGATTGACGTCTGGGAATTCTCTTCATTCTGACACCCATAATTGACAAAGAATTCTCTCTTTTTTCTATTTTTCAGGAGCTCAGCCTGTCGAGTTTGGTAATGATATCAAAAACTTTTGTGAGCAGGCCGCTCTCATTAGTTCACACACATAAGTAGGCTTTTAGCAGAGAGAGAGAGAGGCGAGTCCAGGACTTCCGCCCGTCTCCAGCTCTAAACGAAGAGTACAGAACATGATCTGGGAATCTGATTTGGAACTGGAGTTTTTCTCTATTGTCAAGCCCTGTGCTTTTCTCTTCCCTCGACCCCTCGCTTCGTTATCCCGGGATTAAGCCAAGGTAAATTGAATACTAAAATTCTGTAACTCGAAATGATGGAATCGCAGATAACTTGCACAACCAATTTTTGAAACAATGAACTTTTAAATGCTTGCTATTTTGCCGATATTTCCAATCATTCCTAATTATTGGGGCAAACAATTCAAAGCTAATTCTGGAATTTGCCTTTTCACGTCTTTGCTGCTTAACTGAAGCATTTAAAGTTTTAAATTACCCACTCAAATGCATCGCCCTTGAGGTTACGATTTTTAAAGAATAACGCACGGTACAAATCCAAATTGGAGGAGCTCTTGAGGGGATCTGAAACACTAAACACTACAAACCTAGGAAATCAGACATTTCGCCTATGAACATAAGTCCGCTTTGGAGTGGAAAAGATTGTTTTGAGAGCGTGGAGAAGGAAACACTCCAATTTTAAGAGCGTGTGAGAGAAAGTGAAGTGAAAAAAGACATGGAGGCTTTTTTTTGTGGGGTGGGCAAAAGAAAACACAAGACTTAAAGTTAAGACTGGCAGTGGGGAAGAGTCTAATCCGATTGTTAGAACATACATAGATTCCCTACCCTGACTTTTTCGGCCGGAACGGAAATGGATTTGGACTCAAGACTAGGGGTCAAGCAACAGAAAAGGCGGATCGGAGTCAGATGTGTTGTCTTCTCGGTCTGTTCTACAAGCTTAAAGTTACAAGCTACATTCTGTTTGACATCTGTCAACTGAAAATACTCGCAGCTGGGCATAAGGCACTCCAATTAATCAAAAACGGATATTAGTAATTTACGCCCGAGGTTAATCAAATAACGTAAATATGTCCAGCTTCAAATTTAATGCATAATTTGCAAGCATAGTAAATTATAATGGTTCAACAACGATGTATTGTAGTATTTTGTCTTCGGTGTTCGGTTCAAGTTCCTTGCAGAAAATTATGCCTAATAGCCATAGCAAATTATGCAAGTTTTTGATCAGCAAGGATCGTGTTCATCAATGCAAAACCATACAAAATTGACACGGATCCAATTTAAGGAAATGCTCGAAATTCCAGTTTTGCATCTTTCAACGAAAGCGTTGCTCTTACTTATCTTTAGTTAAGTAAACCCGCAGACAATCCCAAATCTAATTTAGTTCGAGGCGACTGACTGGGTTTCAGAGCAAATTCAATTAAATCCTTGAGACAATACATGTTTTATTTTTAAGTAGAGACGGACATTTGTCTTGTCGAGCGAG
>VNWX01002369.1:0-12316 GCA_009869905.1 Ceratophysella communis | reverse complement strand
CAGATTCACGGAGATTAGTTGCGCATTAGAGCGTGAATATAGAAGTTGAGCCCCTAAAGCCCTGAAGTGAAAAGGGTAAAAATAGGCCGGAATGCAGTCATTACTCACTGGGTAAAAAGGGGCTGTTTCAGAGATGACAATGGGGTAGTTCATAAGAGGAGCTCCGTGTTGCCAGGGATCTGAGAAGGGATTAGACCATTAGACAGATCAAAGATGATAGGCAAGTCCATGATTTTTCAGACCGCAATTTACAATTTTTAACGTTTGATTGACAGGTCGGGCTAATCCGCTCTCTGATGTAAACAAGAACTCCTTTCCGATAATGGAAACCTCGGGGACGCGTGGGCCTGATCAACACCCACATCAACGTCAAGCCAGCGCTAATGGGAATGCCAGGAGTCGACTTGAGCGAAACGACGCCTTCGACGATTACTATGAATACCAGAATGCTCCCGAACAAGCTCCAATACCAACCCCAACAAGCTCGAAATATCGGGATGGGTTGGAAAGTGACAATTTTAATAGTAAACTGGCCCGATTCGAATTTCTAGCCAATACTCAAAGCAAGCCAGTGAATGGAAACTCCAGTGCGGGAAATCCGCGGTTGTGTCAAAGGTCTATGTCAGTGCAGAATCCGGTTGACCAAGCTGGTTACATAAGTGACCGTGAGCGTGTTTCCAGCACAAATGGCAATTCCGTTAGACCTGGAATGCAGAAAAGCTTGAGTAGCGGACACACTGGGACAATCCGCCGTCCCAACCCTCATTTCTCTCGTCACACGAATGGCCCCGATTTTCGGTATTTCAACGACTGTGAAGAACCCGAAGAAAACCATGTGTACCGGTCACCAGCCGCTGCCCCAAGTCTGGGCTACAGGCGTGCTTACTCGTCCTCTTCTGCCAGGGAAATGGGTCTCTCTTCCTATGACCTCCTTCCACAAGTGCCGCAAAATTCATACAACAGTCAAAGTGCCTCGAAACCTCTGCGCGACGAAGAGACTAGTCTGAGCTGCACTAATCTTACACTTGTCAATTCATTCTTCTCCCAGTCCAGATTCCATGTATTCCAGTCATTCATCGAATAGCATATCTCTGTCACTAGGAAATGGACACGGGAATGGAAATGGGTTCAAAACGAGCAGTTCCATGTACAACGTGGGAAGTAATGGATACGCTCAGTCAGGCGACGAAGCTGACAGCGTCCTCGCTTTTGACAAGATGCAGCAAGCTAAACGACAGCAGGTACGCTGAATATAATATTAAATTTCAGTTTCACGTATGCCTAATTGCCATTTTTTAAACGAAATTAAATTTTCTTTTAACGTTTTCCACGAGGTAAACTTCGACGCTAATTGGAGCAAACAATATTAAATTCTGAAAATAATTAGCCTGTTCTCCTGTTACACGCTTCAGGAATACATGGTATCGTATGGAGCTTATTAAATTAAGCCTGGAACCGAACAACAGCGTAGAAAGTATTTCCTCTTTGCTCCTGAATTCCAGAATATTAATGATACTCTGTAGCTTCCAAGAGCTACTGGCAATCTAATTTTTGTAACAAGTTAGGAAAAGGGTTTCTGGCTCAATCGAGATATCGACCTAATTAGTCTAAGCATGCTATGCGAAAGTTAGCTAGATTTCATTTACATAGAAAAGAACTGCCACAGGTAAAGCATAATGTTTGCTGCACGCTGCACATATAATTTTGCAAGCCTGATTCAAGCTAGTTTAAATTAACTGTTCGATGTTCACAGTTAACGAGGCAGAAGGTCGCTTATTGTCTAAGCTGTACTATAATTGGAATCATAAAATAATGTTCATGCAAAGGATTATATGCAGCGAAACTTTATTCCAAATTATTAAAATCACTATGATTAAAAATCAGTAAATAATGTTCATGCAAAATATTAAAAATGCTGCAAAAATTTCTTCTATTTAACTTATTTAAATTAGCATCTTAATGCCTCAGATATAACCAAAAACTTCTCAATTTTCAGAGCGATTTACTGCGACTAGACCCTCAACGAATTGAAAGCTCGGACACTCTACAACTCGACGAAGTGCTTGCCCTCTGTGCCGAATATGAAGAGCAAATTGCGAAAGAAATTAAAGAGAAGCTTTCATTCCAGAGCAATAATAGGAAACCCAAGCCTCCATTCACTCCGAAACCCGGGCAGAAAGCTCCAGAGTCCCAATCACCTCATTACTCCAGCCAGCCCAAATCCTTTAATTCATCTCCAGGCTCTGGAGGTGAAGTCTCGAATCTGAGTAATTGGAGTCCCGCTTCAACCAAAACCCAGACCTCCGATGAAGAGCATTCATTGTCTCAAATTAAATCATTACCGTCACCACATGGGTCAACATGTTCACAGAACTCTTCTTTAATTCAGTATTTCACCAGGTAATGAACGCTAGCTTCTGTTCAACGTTAAATTAGGTAATTCTGGGTTAAATGCAGTGGTATTTCGATATTGGAAACCCCCCAAGTAAAAACTTTCAACAATTGGATACCGTAATCTGAAGTCTTCCATATGTTAGCATGTATACGTATTACGCAAATGGCAGCTTCTGCAAATTGACCCAATTTTGACCTCCTCTTTCAGGTTTCGAATATTGAGACTGCATTGTATTTTTCAACGGGCAACGTGATTCGTGTTGGTACCAAATTTCGCCAAATTGCACACCGAATTATTATTAGCGCTGCGTTTATCATAAACATATGCGAATTAAAAGCTTATCACGAAATCCAAATACTGCCGAGCATTCTTCTCAAATTCTGGATTCGAGATTTCTAGGCTAAGAACAGCAATACTATCGGCAGAAATTTGGGTACTGATAGCAGAACTGCAAACTGTTCTGCTGGACGAAAATATAGAGGTTCCGCTTGTGCAACGTTTGATACCATAATCAAAATACTGTGAATGCGAGATAGCTGGATTCTTGGAATAAGTTGAAATCAGTTCATTTTATATCAGTATTTAATTGGCATGATACTGATACTTCCAGGGCGAAGTTTGACTTGTACTCCAAAGGTATCAACAGGAAATGACACAACAGCACTCGATACCTACCTACATTAGCCTATAACGTTTCATCGCATGGATTCTAATTATTACTTGTGAATCAAAAATCGAACACGAAAAACGGAATAATACGCTGAACTTTGCTAGACCTTGGCATTCCATTTTCGTTATCTCAATTCTAAATTGAATGCGATACGAATAGTCAAATATTCTCAAGTTGCAAGTGCTTTCCTTATGTAAATCCTTTTGAGATGGATGCACGATAGCATCTAGCATTCAATTGAATCTGACTTCTGCTCTGCCCAGTTAACGATGGGCATTATTGATAAGATTGTTTCCGGTGGGCTGTAAATTAAACTGTTGTCACGCTCGTTTCACAAAAACTCTCAGCTTGATGTTTTGACATGTTGATTGTGTTGAGATAATGGAAGCAAAACTCTTTAGCTGATTAGGCGGGGCAGGTAGGCAAGGCAAGGAGGGGGCATCGTGTTCTTACAAGAAGCTTCCTTTAACTGTGTGCTCAACCGGCTACACCTCGCTGATAATTATCGCCATGTAATTCTTTGGTTAAGCTTGTGAAGCACACAAAAGGCATTTTAATAATCACAAGAGGGTTTGGATGTCCAGAATTTGTGATGAATGGTACACGGTTTTACCCAGGGTTTGTCAAAAATTTTGTGTGTAGGTGAGCATTTTTATGATTGCGTACCTCGCAAGTTTGCATGCGGAATAGTCATAATCATAAATCAGTTGCACCTGACAATGAGACGTGGCATGTTGTAGCAAAAGGGTAAAAAAGAATGTGTTAATGGTTTACCTCATCAATTAAAAAGAAGAAGCTGCTTAATAATTATTTCAAGAAGCTTGTAATACTAATTTTCTGCCCTCTTGATTTTTTTTTTCGATAGAGACGCGCATGAAATCAAGACTTCTACACCAATTTTGTGTGAAAACCTTCCAAGGCCGCAGAACTTGAGTCTCCAATTAAACTTAAGTTTAAGTACAAATGAAGATGAAGTCTTTAGAGTTACGCCTCAAGAGCAAGCATCAATTTATACAAACGGAGTTACTCGAAAAAATGGGAGCAGCTTGGATGACGACGTTTTCTCTCCAAACACGCCCAAAATATCCAGTCAAACAAGCCATAGCGAATTCAATATGAATAAACGATTTGGTGATCACGTGGGAATGGAAAATAAGGCAAAATATAGTCCATATGAAAACGTGCATGCTACTCCAAGCGGCAAAATAACAGTAGCGCCGCAGGACGGTCAGCAAGCGCGGAAACCGATTATCACGACTATTACAGAGCCAAAAGTTCAAAATGGCGTTCAGAGCAGCGAGAGAAGTGAAACGCCACCCAAGTCAAAACTGACCGTTTCTTTCTCTTCATCTGTGGAAGAGTACGATCCAGATGATATTCCAAGCAGTAGGCTGAAGCCCTCAAACGGAATTGTCAGAACAGTAGCCACCGAAGTTCAAGTTCATGCTCCGGATTATGACAACTGCGTTGAGAGCAAGGAGATTGACTCGCCGTCCAACTGGAATTCCAAACATTTGCAAGCTGTTCCAACTTCAACGTCTTCTCCAAACACAGACCAAGGCTCTCGCACAAGTTCTGGAGAAAGTTCTACAAATGCTTCCATGACAGAGCCTGACAGCGACAAGGAGCTCAGCTCAAAACTGCCCGTAAGGAATAATAACTTTGATAAGAAGTACATGCAACTCATTTGCTTTGCAAACAAAACTCATTTCGTAATGTTGACTCCAGAGACATACATTTCCATATTCTATTCTTAAAATTTTGTTTGTAGAAGACATCATCTCAGCAAGTGTGCAAGCCTGAGGATCCTCTTGCCCGACTTCGAAGAGAGATTAGGGAGATCGAGCAACAAGAAATGGAAGCTTTGGGAGAGGTATAGTTTCTTACTGAAACAACTGCATTGCAATTCTGAGATTACAAGAAATTGGTCTCAAGTCTTAGATTTTTTTCGTATTTTTAAACTCAAGCTAGAGTAGCATGATTAATGGAATATTTTGCTTCTCGTAGATGGAACTGGAAAAGGCTCTGCTACTTGGAGAAGAGAGATCACTGGAGAATCAAATTAATGTCGACAGAAGTCAACTGGAAGGGCTTAATTCTAGTCTTAAGCAAATTGATGACTGCATTCGGCTTTGGAAAGCTGAGAGCTCCCAGAGTGCGATGGAGATTACTGCCAAATTGAAGACCTCCGAGAAGGAATTACTGCGTCTCGAAAACTTGCACGAAGACTTCTGTGGAACTGCAGATGAAGAAACGGAGCTCTTAGAACGGCTAAAGTTTCAGCATGAACTTGTCGAAAGTCACAAAAAGGTAATTGGCCATTAACAACTGGAAATACAGACGTAGAATCTCCAAGTTTATGTTTTCGATAAAATGAAGCAAACAGTCTGTGTTGAAAACAGTATGCATGAACTTCAGTATTACTTCCTACTAAAGGCAGTTTTTAAAATAGTACGTAGCAAATATTAAAATACTATTTTGTACGTATTTTAGGCCGTTGAAGACGCTGAATTCCATCAAGCGGAAGAAGAAGTGAATAAAGAGGTTCAACGAGACGAGATCTTCAAATCCCTGGGAGACATCAAAAAGCGCCTGCTCTCCCAACAAAGTGATCTGGAACAATTAAAGCACATGAATCGCGTTTCCATTGGTTCCACTGCCAAAGAAATTCAAGTTCTTGAAAAGCGCCGTCAGGAACTCATTAGAGAATTCCAGCGAGTAAGCAGACCATTTATTTGTTTGATTATTCAGGGCTGAGGTATTTTAATGCGTTGAAAATATTCGGCGATTATGATGAATTACTTTCACTTGGAAAGGATTTGTGAATACTGTATAGCGAATCATCAAGACTATTTTCAGGGCTTATCGGTCTATTTCTATCAGATTTCTGGGTACAAAGATTATGCTTTTATTTCCCTTGATAAATAACTTACGCATCAGAAATCAGAATTCTGTACAATATGCCATAGAATTCAGAAGTCGGTAGCTGTTCCATAAAGACGAGGGTCATTTCCGCTGCTCTTATTTTGTGCAGTGGAGATCACCTATTCAAAAGAGAACAGTAGTGGACAGCTTTTTGCTGGAAGATTAATCGAGCGTTGTAAGGCATTGAATTTGGACAAAAGTTCTGCCGGAAAAGATGTGAAGTATATGCGCATGAATAAGAGGTTTTAACGCTTCAAGCGGCTGAATTTGTGCCTTGGATTTTCAAATTATAGTGAATCGCTCTTCAATGAAACATAGCTTCAGTGAATCTTCGATTTATAGTATTTTCTTGTTTGTTTCAGCTTCAAGAGTCAGCTAGATCTGCTGACACTCTGAAAGTTCCTGGAAATCCTGATGTAAGCTCTGGATCCGAGTCAGACGATGTAAGCCTAAAATTCCAGGAACTAGGCCCAGACTTATGACCTGTCTCAGATCACCGAACATTAATATTTTTTGTGGTCTTTCTCCAATTCTAGGGTAGAAATACTACTGAATTGGAAGAGAAGCTAAAAGCTCTCGCGCTGCTCACGTCAGCAGCCGACGATGCAATAGTTATTGAGCGAATCAAGTCCAGATCACCCATTGACCCACAATTTGGAAGAATGGGTGCAAGGACATGTGAAACTTTGAAACAAATCGAGCGTAATCGGGAATACCAGCTCAACGAACAAGGTATTGGTGATGAATTTAAGAGAATTGAAAAATCTTGAGTATGATATTCCAATTTGTATCTTCGCTTTAACGTCGCTAAAAACGTAACATTTCAAATGCTTCAAGTGTTTGGTATTTTAAACTATTATGTATCCTGATAAATAACGATAAATTATTTTATATTTATAGCTTGATGCTATTAAAGTAAACTGCCACGTTGCGCTGGCTTGTGTTTTCGCCCCTTGCGAAAAAATGCGAGTGAAAGTAAAGTGAAAGTGGTTCAAACTTGACTCAAACGCTCGGCTTTCCCTCTATCTTTCCAGGCGTTCAGATGTTGGAAGAGGAGCGTCAGCGAGTTCGAGAACTCCAAAAACGGGTCCAAGATGCCGTTCTGGGAGGAATGGGAAGCTACGAGACAAAGTCGCAATACCCAATGTCATTCCTTGAACTCTGTCGGAAGCGAAGACTCAACCCAGACAATTTCGGACACGCCGACTGACAGGTGAGACAGCTTCTACGACACCTGATAAGTATCAGTCAATCAATTACTATCGATCAACGCTTGCTTGTCATAGAGTCTAATGAATTTCGCGCTACTATTCATGAAAAACGACGCGTGCATTTCAGCGCCACACGCACATATCTGAACGTTGAGTTAGGTAATATGAAGTATTGAATGGAAATTAAGACTACAATAAGGAATAAAATGAGAATTACGAAAATACGCAATACCAACTTATAATCTGGAATCCCGAAATTCCCGTTTCTGTATCTAGCTACAGATTAGCGAAGTTCGAGCTCCACGCCTTATAAAATAGAGTGCTTAAACCTGACCTGCTGTTAAGCTTTCTCGAATCTAAGCACATGATCCATGATGCTTACCCACCAGAACCAATTCTCTTTTAGAGTATTTAGGTCAAAAACTTCCTGAAAAGAATGTGAACTGAGTAGCTAGCAGATTGCATTCCGTTCTCGATTAATCATCAATCACTCGCTTGATTACCTCCCATGTGTGCTACACAATTTCGCAATATATCGTCCGTTGTCTGAACAGTGAATGCTTGAGGGACTATTTATAATATTATAATGCGCTCGAAAGGGCGTGGAAGTCTAGGCGTTTATTATATTTTGCTGTTTATGTTTAAACTATACGAAAAACGCTTTCTTTAAGCTATACAAATTCTGAAACGTGAATACATAATGTATCAAACAATGTTACTTTGAAAATACTGTAAGGCGTTGTGCTGGGAGTATTGATATTGATATGCATCATCATTTGAGATTCACGGGTCATTTCCTCTCTGATACGAGATAGCTCCTGTCTAGCTTTTCTTTTCTATTCCTGCCAATATCATTACGTAAAAGTATTTTTTTCTCAGCTTGATCCAATAATCTACAATAATATTACCAGGCCAAATCCAGAGACGATTTGTTTTCTAGCCCTACAGTAATTTTATAGAAGCCATGGAACAGAGTAAGCCAAAAATTCAGAAAAAGCAAAGACCTCGATATTTACTTACGGTGATTTGGTTTTCACGAGGATTTACTTAAGCGTTTTTTTTCATACTTTTACCTTATAAGAAATGCCTATGCTCTCAGCGTTGGCCTAGATTAAATACAAATTTAGCCTTATATTTTATGCAGCTCGTGTTTCTAGATTCAAGGAAAAGCGTAGACTAGAGAAACAGCCTTTGGTTAGCCCAATGTTTTTTTAAGGCAGCAAATGCATTTTCAGAAAATAACGTTTTCAGTGTATAAAAACTTTGCTGAAGTATGGTTTGGTTATGTAGATCCTCAAGGTGTGCCCTAGTTTTTAGTTAAAGCTGGAATGATGTCAGGAGAAGAATACGCTAGCTCAAGACAACGAAGGCGGAAAGTATTCACTGTGAGATAGACAGGGCGTTACATTATTCAGAGATCGATCAACTAACACCCACTTTCACTTGTTTCGAGAATACAGCTTTTGAACCGCGTCGTCGTATGCATATTTTCTTCATGCTGTCCGTCCATCAGTCCGCTAATGCTTCAGTTTGAATAGAATCGATGCAACATGAAAGTCCTTTACATTTTTGGCTTATGGCTGACAGCACTTTCATTTTCAGGAATTTCACAGAGTGTTGTTTGGTCTTGCCGCAGGTCCATTAGACAAATGTGTCGCCACCTTAAAGTATGTGTATGCTGGTAATGATGTGTTTGCACTACACTTGGAGTGCGTTACCAGGCCGTATGGGCTTGTTAAGAATTTAAAGGTGTTACCTACTACTGTGCGTTTGAAACTTTTGAATACGTACTTCAAACTTTCCGGTTCCGAATAGTACTGATTGGCCCCGTTTTCATACATGAGTGTGTACGTGTGCAGCAGTTTTATCGATTTTTTTTTAACAACTGACATTTTTATCAACAGATTTTTTACCAACTTCATTTTGATCGATTTAAAATGATCTTTTTATCAACTCATCAATTTCTCATTATTTTTACAAATTTAGGTGCTCCATAAAACTTACAATTTAAATGAATAATATAAAAAGTGTTTTCATACAATTTTAAAATATGTTCCATACAACTGTACAGCATTATGGTAAAAAAGGCAGAATATACGAAGCTTAATAACCCGTGTATAAACATCTCGAAATTGAATGTAGATATTCTACATGGTCAATTGACGTCGTATTGTAAGTATCCACTATGTTACACAGGGATTGTCTTCCTTCCTTAGCTTGTCACTACCAAGTCTGTCTCTATAATAGAGATTGCCGTCAATTTTTTCCCTTTTGTAGTAGGAATATAGGTAATTAATTAACAACAATACCATGAATAAGTACCCATGAACTCTGTTTTCTCGGAATTCGATAATAACTACCCTTGATAAAAGTTCCGCGTCGATAAAACTTCTATTGATAAAAAATCTGTTGATAAAAATGTCAGTTGTTAAAAAAAAAATTGTTAAAACTTCCGTACTTCGAGTGTGTAATAGGCTTTCAGCGATTTGAGTGCCTTGCGTCCAATATTTCACACGCTGAAGAGCTTTTCGAATGCTTAAGCACTGACGGACATCTGTCTAAATAATGTGAAATTACGCCTTGAATTCGTTAAGAGAACACATTCATAAAATCGTCGAATCCTGGGCCTTTGGTATGCTTGGATGTATAAAGTATGGTGCTTTCAAGATTCACAATAATTTCGTGGCAAGCCTAATTTTATGTAAGCGTTTTAAGACATATTATCTAAGCATGTTGGAATTTGAGGCATTATTGCGGTTAGTTAAGCTGTTATTTTAACCTGATTCGGGTAAAGTATTCAGTTGCAAGCCATATTATAGAGTTACACCAATTCTAAGAAGCTATTCTGAAAAGAACACGATTAAATAAACCTTAAATCACGAAGATGGATAAGTGTATTTACAATCAGCAGTAATTCGTTCAAATGATAAACTTCTACCAAATTCTGAACCTGTATTGAATTACTTCAGAGAACAATGACTTCTACACGGAGGGTGAAACTCGTGTCTACTATTGTCATATTGCATGTGAAGCATTAGAGGTTGAAATAATTAGATACAGATGTTCGACTTTGACAGTTAGACCTAGACTATTAAGCAGGAATCTTGGCTTCTTGCTGTACCAACCGCTGTGCACGCCGTTTGTAAATGACAATAATCCTAACGTTATTATAATTTAGCGGTTCATTTAAGACAACACATTAGAATTAGCACAGCGATCAATCTTTGTACGCCTTACTCAGTTTGCATCCTGTGCAGATCAAGAACTTAGGCTACTCGGCTAATTTACAAAAATAGTAATGAAAGGAGGTCATTGAGTTACCCCCTGTCTACCAATCTAGGGTTTCATGATTAATTAACTGGCTTTAATTTTACAAGAATTTTAATCCAAAAATATCCATGGTGTCAAAAGTCGAATACTTACGATGAAATCGTGTGTCAGTCAAGGTACAAGTAACAAGCGTAACACACGGAATCTTGGGTTTGTCGTGTGCAGTTTTGAATAAACGGGCATTAGCGCGGGGCAGCTTAAGTTAAATATATTTAGCAGGAGATATTAAATACTATACACCATACCGGAATAACTCCAAGCTTTTATCTATCAAATGTTGCACATACAAGCACGAACTGCAATCGTAAACCGTAATCCTGACTTAGGATGCAAGAATTTGAGCATTTCCTATGCAAAACTGTAAGCCACTAAACTGCTTAACGACTGACCAGAATGTTCTTTTATGTCTCTAATGTTATATGTGTAGGTGTATTAATTTCATCGTTTCCATATGGCTGGCAGTATTAATTCCAACTTTAAGTATAAACGCCTGAAATGAATGCTTTCCATTCCACTCCGTGAAACAGAGTGAACTGAAGTGTGCTCAGGAATTAGTAACAAAAACAGATCTTCTTAGTTTAAAACAAAAGGACATCCACAGAATCATAGCTTAGCGAGACGCTGCTGACTTGCGTTGGGATCGATCCATCAATCCGGTACTCGGTCTAATCTACTCTCCAGAAAACAGAGAATAGAATACCTCCACTGGATACGCTACGCCGATTATCCATCCTTCAGCTCAGCCCAAGTCTCTTGTGTTCCGCCTTTGTTGTTCTCATTATCTTTGTTGTTTACTCTCTCCGTCTATTGTATTGTGTACTTTTCTCCACTTTCCTTTGATGGAGGCACAAGGAAGCGGAGTGACTTTGTCCAACACACAATTGATTTCAGTACAAGACGCCTGGCCCACCTGTACTTCTTCGAACATCACAAGAAAGTAAATTGAACATGTTCCCAGAATTCGTACAGATGATATGATATGGTATCACAGCGAAACGACAGGGTCGATACTTGATAGAGTGTTCGTTAAAAGTCGAATGTAATGTTTCAGCTAACGTATAGGAGCTCGCGAGGTTTTGTGCTACATGAAACACATTCTGTAGTTGCCTCAAAAATCAATTTGTTAATGGCTTCGGCAAATTCCCGAATTTTTTTAATAATAGGCCGCTTATAATCGTTTTTTAAAGCTAATTTTTTTAATCCAGTCCAGACGGCAACGTTATTCGGCGCTACATAACTGAAACACTGCAGGATTTTTGTAGCAAAAATCTATCGATAAGCAAGAAATGTGCCGTATATATTGCCCTAATTTTATATCAAAATCGAATGCATTAAAACCGAGATCTTTTGTCGTGAAAACATTAAGTAGCACATCTCTTTGAAGAAAATTGTGTGTAACAGGATTGTTTACTGACGACTGTCTCTTTGTGGTTTGTTTTTTAGCGGAAGTAGTGATGATGCGACGGATAAGAGCACAGCTCAATCCTCCTTCTCGGCCACGGACCTAAGTCTCAATGGAAATGGAAATGAACGTCTTCTTGAGCCCAGCTCATTTGAACTGTGTCAACAGGTTAGTCTCTTTCCTTTTGTTTCGAGGTCTCTACCATAAGGCAGTCAGGCATCTGAAGCACAGGCAGAAGAGAGAAAGTGGAGCAGGGGCTTAGTAGAGAAGGAATTGGATTACTTCCAATTAAATTGTTTCTACAACTCCGCATTTTAATTGGGAAGAATAGAGTTTCATGAGCAACGCAGAGAGCGTTCTGGAAATAGATACACGCAGAAAGT
>VNWX01002368.1:0-12316 GCA_009869905.1 Ceratophysella communis | reverse complement strand
ATTGCAATGCCTAATTCATACCAAATGGTATCTACATGCTGCCTATGTAGTCAAAGGACGTTTCCAAGCCGATAGCAGTGCTGCAGCGGTGCGAGGGCTTCTGGAATGTTCTACCCCTCCGAAAAATATGCTCATTTTCATTATCTAATTGATACAAAATGGTTCCCACATGCTACCTATAATTTAAAAAAACGCTTTCTAGCCGCTAGCTGTGCCGCAGCAGAGGGAAGGCTTCTAGAATGTTCTTGCCCTGGCTTTTAGAATGTTTTTGCCTTCAAAAACTTCTATGATATTGAATTTTTTGCACTGATACAATAGCTGGTTCATTTTAAAATCAAATTGGCTCATGTTTCAAATGAAATGATGATCAAATTCATCAGCTGCAAGGTATAAGTGTGATATGCCTAATCTTTCTTTACTAAGTAGCGAGCCACGTAGCAGCTTCATGTACACTAGTTTAGTTCGTTGTCATATAATCGCACGTATTAAAGAATTAATATGCTTATGCTCATAACTGCCTCTTTCCCAACCCCAACCCGAAAGGCCAGAAAATAATGTCCTTCAACTTGACTCTTATCGCTGATTAGCCTTCAAATGAATGCAAATGCCAACTGCAGAAATTTACAAAGTTAGACATATGCGTAATACTTTGAAAAAACTATAAGTATAAAACTGATTATTTAAGTTTAAACAGGCAGTATAATTTAAGATTTCGTCAGCTCCACTACACATTACAGAGAAGTTCATTCTTAATACTTGCCTGAAATTTTAGTATGGAGATGTATAAAATTTTATATTCCATGGCATTTTTGCCATACATTTTTTGTGTAAAGGAGATTCCTGCCTTAGGAAATTCATTTCCTCTAGGCACGCTATACGACATCAAGACCGGCGAGTTTAAAGGAACAATATTTAAATCTGCCATCCCAGCAACAGCTATTGAAATAGATTCTATGGCTTATACTTTCCAAAAAATGCACCTCATCACGAGTGCACAAAGCCGTTTTGAAATGTTCAGCGTGAAAGCGGAATTCGGCGCAGCTATCGCAGGTGGAATCATTGAAGCCAAGGGTGCTGCGAGCTATCTAAATGAAGAATCAGCAAACGAAGACCAAGTCGAGCTTGCGTACAATACGTTTACCCAAACGCAAGTTGATCGACTGCGATACGAGTACACCGAAATCAAGGAGCTGTACAACCTTGCCTTGCTGAGGGAAACAGAAGATACGCATATTATAACTGGTGGGTGCTTTAAAAATATTAAATTTGCGACAAATAAATTGCTGTAACAGTATTTTAGTTTTCTCCTTGTGCAATTTAAACAGCATTTCGTTTGTATATTTCGTCAATTATTAAAACATAGTGTTGGGTATTATCATTTCAGGAGTTCAATATGGCGCCCGTGCTGTGGTGTCTTACGTCGAGTCCAGGTTAAACACGGAGGCTATTCAGAACTTCCAGGTCGCTTTTGGAGCTTCCGTTTCGATAGGCCCGTTTACTGGGTCCACTTCAATAGAAGCAGAAAAGAAATCTTCTCTTTCGAAGAAATTTGAAACTTCACGTATCACGGTTCACGCTGATTTAAGCTTTCCGGAAAACGGAGTCCCGAAAACGCTCAGCGAAGTAACTGCGTACATAGCAAACATAGGGAACAATTTAAAAGCAACTAACAATGGGAAGGGCAAGCCTCTAAGCTACGAGCTAACATCTTTAAAGGAAGTTGGAAAATTCATGAACGTGACAAAAGCAGATGCGCTTGGGCTTGGGCTTTTATCGAAGGTGATGTCTTCCGTGGTAACTCAAATGTATACGGATATACATGAACACACTAATGTTATCATAAATTATGAAGTAATGTTTAAGAAAGAATATGTTCCAACTAGATATAGCGCTGAGTTACTAGTACACCGCCTAAATTTTGAAACCAGAGTTAATTTGTTTCGAGAATTTACACGATATATAGCAACTACTAATATAAGTAGTAACCTGAATGATACTGCCACGCGCCTATTTAAAGCTAGCGGGCCTGAAATTGTTACTTTAATCAGAAGCTTAAATTTTACCGATTTGGACGATAAGAAGGATTTGTATAATAGTTTCATAAAAGCTGGAATCATTTATATTGGTAAAACTGGGCGTGTAGGCTCGTTATTAATTAATCATAGGCATTTCTTCACTTTTACTTTACATGCTAGTTCAGAAAAATTACCAAACGGATTTCATAAGGAAAGACTTGATTTTATTAATATGAATGTTACGTCAATGAGGGCAATAAAGGCCGTTGTAGACTGCGAATTTTCTCATGAATTATGTTCAGACAGTAAACTAATTAAAGGACGCACTGTTGAATGGTATAATGGTATAATTAGGAACTATAATTATGTTCATAAGCCACGTAAAATAACGCCTTTATTTGAACTTTGTCGCCAGCCCAAGACAACTGCATATTATGATCGGTTAATTTGGGAGTCGGAATATTGCGAATAATTTCAGCATTTATTCTGTGAACACATTAAACTGTGCGTAATATTATGTAGTCAAACCTTAAAAGCTGTTTTGTATTGTGTAAAATTAAACACATGCAGTAGTAAATATCATTAATGAAAAAGCACAACCACAAGTCAATATGGTTTCAATTTGTCCAAATATATTTTATTCAAATAAAATTTTCTAGTTGTACCTGAATACGAATTACAATTTCAATTACCGAATCAATAAAGAAATTAAGCCGATATTAAGACCATCGTAAACTAGCCGAATTATTAAAATTTAAATTACGTTAGTCGTAACGAAAGTACGGAAGAGTGATTTTTTCTGGAAAAATTACCATATCAGAATCAGAATACAATACGCCGAATTTCAAATTTGACCGAAGCATTTGACACTTGAATTTAGGGATAAAATTTAGACTACGATGCTGCCAAATTACCAAAGTCAAATTCTTATCATACACATATTAATCTAAAACAGAGTACTCCTTGGAAGTTTCGGCTTCCTTATCGGATTCGTTGCCCTTGGCCGACCGCCGAGAATTTTAGTTGCATCCGCTCTCTCATGCTTTTCCAACCACTTGAGTACGTACCGCTTAACATTCCATTCGCTCATCTTTTCAGGACCATTCAACTTAATTCGTAAGATATTATCCATTGACACTGGTTCAGTATTTTGCCTATTGCTGCCTAATGTTTTTGACATGTAGGAAAAACCCATTTCAGCTAAAGCACTACCGTGCGGTAATGATAGAATTTCGTTTATAAACAGTTTTAATGTCGGTGTCCATGGCAATTCGGCATTCCAAATAAGATTCACCCATACCAGAGCAGGGTCGGAATTAACTAGGGAAGACCAATCAGGTGAACTAACAGCTGCCTTTATTAGGACAGATAAATCTTTAATTAAGATATCTCTGTCTTTAGTTTGCCAACCCAAAACCTCGCAAAGTTTTGTAACATTGCGTTTACCGTATTCAAATGGCGTAGAAAACGGGGGCAATGGGAAATTCTCTGGAAGCAAAACGTTAAATGCCTGTAATGATTCTGCCGGAAAATAGCGATCTATTTGGTACAATAGCCCGTCAACAAATGAATCATAAATTGAAGATAGCATCATTGGTGTTTCTGATGTCTCCAAGGTCAAACCCTTGTATCCCACGGTATCGGACTTATCAAAATGCTGTAAAGTACAGTGAGGAGGTGCGCACATTCCCGGACAACTGATACTTCCCAGGAAAGATGTCAGGGCAGGAGGCTGCTGAGTTTTCAGGCTTTCAATGTCATTTCGGAAGTTTGAAATGAGCTTATTTGAGCCCAAAAGCAAACCAGTTCTCGACTGTAAGTCCTCTGATAACTTCTTGAACATGTACAGAAAGTCTTTGAAAAATTTAAGAGAAATTACAAAATCTTTATCACTAATCATGGTCTTGAGTTCTTGAGCTTTGCCTCTGGCTTTAGCATTAAAGGATCTGTCCTTCGTTATAGCTGTTAGATCATTATGCAAAGCCACATAATCATCTTCAACTGCTTTCACAGAGGAGTAGTGGCTGGCTGACCAGCGCACATTAAACCAGTACTTTAAGCGTTTGAGGTCAATCCCTAATTCTTGAGCTGTTTCTGTTAGATGCTGGAACCGCTTGGAACCTCGTGATTGGTAATAAGTGTACAATTTATTCAATACATTATTAAACTCGTTAAAGTATTTGAACCTGTTGTCCCTTTCCACGGCCCATTTAATTGCTAAGTCTAGCCTATGAGCCATACAGTGAACAGAAACTAAATTTCTCCCTGTCCATGTCTTAAGCCTAGCATACAAAGAAGTTCCTGGCGAAATCATGTTAGACGCTCCGTCAGAAACTAGCCCAATTAATCGCCGTTTAGCAAAACCCAGAAAATCAATCTTGGTGGTAGTGTCAGATGTGAATGCCGCCATGATAGAATTGAACATTTCTAATGAACTTTCACCATTCTTTAACTCTAAAATCCGGTAGAAATAGGAAATAGGTCTACCGTTTTCTAGCGTGTTAATATAGACAATCAGGTACGGTATATTATGCTTGTCTGTAGTCCCGTCCACTACTAAACTGAAAGGCAAGTCATTTTTAACTAGGTGTTCCAGTAAAATAGAATGCATTTCTGTGCCGATAAAGGTAGTAATTAAACGCGCTGATTTGCCGCTTCTATGATATGTGCCAATATTAACTTTCATGTCGTCTACTAGTTGCACAATGTCTGGATGTCGGTGGAAGGGTGTATTGATCCTAGCCTCAGTATTAACTACTTTAAAAAGGTTTATCGTAGCTTCGTAGTACTTACTGTCACTGCTTTCATATGCCTGTTTAACTTTAGTGTGCTCTTCTACAGCCCTTGTTTTAGCAAGCATCGTTAAGTGCTTCTTTGCGGCCATGTGGACGGGGTCTTTCATATGCGATTCTATCTGCTTGTTGTTTGCGCTAATGCTCGACTTAAGTGAGCCTAAAGTTGTCTGAATGTGCTTTCTCTTTCGAACATCAGCTCTATTTCCATGTGCAAAAAAATCTACGCACCAACGGCATCTATATTTACATAAGGGGTCTTTAGAATTTTCGCAACGCGTGAACCATACCTTCACTGATGGTTTTAACACCGTTTTCAAATCCAACTTGTCCCCTTGAAATTCCGCTATATCTTTCTCCCAAATTGGAAGAAAGTGAGAAGTATCCAGGTGTTCCGGTACCCTTGCCTGTGCTGTCCCTATTTGTGTGATAAGCTCCTGTTGGCGGCGAACTTCTACCATATCGCTACTCGTGTCCATGCTCTGTTGTTGGCCTTGGAGTGAAGACGTCCGTACACGAGCATCTTCAGCATCCATGGCGTCCAGAAGTTCGGTTTCCCGTATGTTGGGGTACCGCAGCGAGTCTTGAGCAAGTGGAACGCACTCATCCATTAGCTCCTCACCTTCCTGTGAGTACAACCTGGGCGCAACGTCTTCCATGTGATGCTCTAAGTTATATGACGAACCACTGCAGTCGTTGTCTACTCCTGAATATGAATGTACAAACAAATTTATTGCTAATGCCCCGACTTAGCACTATATTGTAAATGATCTACGTAAAAATAAACTGCTAACCTGGTGTGGGAGTTCCATACTTAAAAAATCCTGGTGCGAATGGAATGGTAACTGAGCTACATCGATTTAAACTGAAGTCATTTCCAACGACTTGAGGCCTGGCCCAGTCCCTCAGCAGGATGCTGTCAGCTGGGCTCAATTCTTCAGGCCATATTTCTTCGAAAATTGAGCATCGATTTGTTGCAGATTTTCTGGCATAAACAACCATATCCTGAGCATGTTTTCGAATGATTGTCTTTACGTTGTCCAGGATGACTTGAGGCCTATAACTAGTGCCCTCAGCTGTCTTCTGTAGGGCAATCGGTCTTAGATCCTTAGGTGATTCGGCATACAATAGTATTATCGCAAAAGGTGTGTCATCGCCAAGTGGAAACACGTTAGCTGCTTGGTTAGTGGTGTAGGCGTTTTGGATTTTGCCACTGCCCATAGTCATATTAACGTTTGCCACAGTTGAGGTACCAATTACGTAATACCTGTAGTCATCCTCGTCGGACATATTTTCTTCGGAAAGATCAGCAATGAAGTAAATCGTCGGAATGTGACCCGATATTAGGATCAGCTTAAAGCCCTTCAGCATTTTAGCTCGCTTTCTTCCCTTTCTTCCGGCAGAACATACTCTTAGCAGTTCTAGAAAAATTGTTTCGATTATTGACTAGGTTCAACATACTCAGCTATTAAATTAAGAATACAAATCACGAATACGATAAGAATATAACAAAAGAAAAAATACTCACCAATAAAAGTATTATGATCTAAAAGGCCTGGATTATCAATATTGAACTCATTTATTAACAACCGGCAGTGCCCAGACGGGGTTATTGGTTCTACGCCTAATCGATTGATGACCGTGTCCCAAGTCTGTTGTAGTGATGCTGTTGTACTGGAGGAACCAATGTTCCTAGAGTTTAAACCTGCATCTTCGGGTACCTCACCAGAGTCAGTGTCAGAAATGGGAACTGAATAAACTGTGTAGGCCATAATTGCTAAGGCTAAGCACAGAATCCTCAACAGAACCTTCATTTTTATGAAGTGATGTTACACGCTTGTTATTTCAATTTCAACCAGCACTGGAGAAATTAAAAAATTTAATTGAATGTTAACGGATTGCTTAGCTCAAAACTAAAATGTTTTACTGGACAGAGAATCCTTAGTTTATTTCCAGGTATTTATACATCCGTTGAGTAGTGCTAGTTTACTTATGAAATAGGAACACCCATTACGAGCATGTCAGATAAATTCCATAAAGCCATGACATAAAACGGCACTTGAACTTTCTAACGCAACTTTAAACTTTGGAATTCGTATTTCATGTTTAAATCCCAATTTTAGCGATTAAGTACACTTGAAAATACGACAAGAGCGTGTACAGCAATACATCTGACGTGTCTAGAATGACAGAGTAGACTCAAACTCCAAAGCCCATTTAAATAGTCTTATCGCAGATGCTAAATTTCAAAGCTTGCAAGAATGCTAACAGTTTTCAAGAGCTTAAAAGCTTACTAGCATCGTTACGTAGTCAAATCTTTATCTATCGATTCAAGTGCTACCACGGGGTTTATGAAAAGGTACAGGTACTTCAACTGATTGGGAATCCCGTGAAATGGTCGATGAAAACTGACGATCGGAATGCTAAATGTACTACGCGCTATTAAACACTTCAAGCCAGTATTTGTGCTCTCGAAACTGCTAGCGCTTTAGTAATTCCAATTTATTGCACAGCTAGCATCTAGGAACTATACTCAATCAAGTAGGTATTAAAAATCAATTTTTATTTCGGGAGGGGTAGAACATTCTAGAAGGCCTCCTTCCGCTGCAGCACTGCTAGCGCTTAAGTAATGCCAATTTACTTCACAGGTAGCATCTAGGAACTATACCCAATTAACTAGGTATTAAAAATCAACTATTTATTTCGGGAGGGGTAGAACATTCTGGAAGCCCTCCTTCCGCTGCAGCACTGCTAGCGCTTTAGTAACGCCAATTTATTGCACAGCTTGCATCTAGGAACTATACTCAATTAATCCTCCTTCCGCTGCAGCACTGCTAGCGCTTTAGTAACGCCAATTTATTGCACAGCTAGCCTCTAGGAACTATACTCAATTAAGTAGGTATTAAAAATCAATTTTTATTTCGGGAGGGGTAGAACATTCTAGAAGGCATCCTTCCGCCGCAGCACTGCTAGCGCTTAAGTAATGCCAATTTACTTCACAGGTAGCATCTAGGAAATATACCCAATTAACTAGGTATTAAAAATCAACTATTTATTTCGGGAGGGGTAGAACATTCTAGAAGCCCTCCTTCCGCTGCAGCTGTGCAAGCGCTGTAGTGATGCCAATTTATTGCACAGCTAGCATCTAGGTACTGTACCTAATTAACTAGGTATTGAAAATCAATTTTAATTTCGGGAGGGGTAGAACATTCTAGAAGCCCTCCTACCGCTGCAGCATTATTTCCAGCATGCTTTTTATATTTTAATTCCATATTATTCATATTAACATTAAATTAATGGTAAGTTGCTCAAAATTCAATACTTTTAAAACTAAACCTAACCTAACCTTGTTATTATTCGCGTTAACATAGAATTCGAGTAATGCATTTCTATTTTGACTTCAACATTAAATCGGCGAAATAGATTTTTAGACTTGAAGGTTTCGGACGATGCCTACAAAAGCTTATTTTGACGCCTTTTTATTACTCAAATGAATAATTGGCATCTCGTTGTAACTTGATTATACTTCTTATTTCCGAATTAAAGTAGGTACCTATAATTACCTCGCTACACATCTTCCTTTGTCAAATAAACTAAAGAACCGCAGCGCAACCCCACCTTCACGTGTATCAAACTGAAAAGTCATTCACCATTACACAATTTTGCATGGCTATCCTCACACATATTGATGTTTTCACAGCATGGACGCTATTGTAATGCTAAACATGTGGTCTTCCTTGCGAAACGACAACAGTAAAATCTGCAGAATTCATGTCCTCCTGACTGACTCTTGACCAGCAGTAGTGTGGCATTAAGTTTAGCATTATACTGTACGTACAAAAGGATACCACTTGACAGGAATGGTTCCTGCTCAAGCCATTCCCCCATTTTACCTATGGCCACTGGCCACAAAAACAGCAGCCAGTTAAATAATGATCTTGTTTTGCTCGAAAGAGAATTTCCATTAAAGCGATGTCAACTGTCAGCAACACTAATCAAGGTGTAAAAGGTTATAGCAAATGTGAAAGTCATTCAGCAAAATCCTGTGTCTGCGAGTAACGCTAAGATAATGTACATTTACGCTATATTTTCTTACTACTGTGCATTTCCCTCTAATGCGAGTAGTCGTATTGATAATTATAATTGAGCCATTAACGGAAAGAGCAACAATATAATAAGGATGTAGTGAGATGGGATCAAGAATCAAAACTTGATTTACAATGTATAATATCTAGAGCGATAAAAAACGTCCATACATGCAACCTACACCTACGTACAATGAGTGCATCCTTATCTGTTTTTTACGCTAAAAAGCATCACTGCCGGAATACAAATGCAATTGTTAATTTTTATACTAGTGTGAAGTGAGCTGAACGATATTACAGACAAGATGTATATTATTTACCATGAAAACAATTAAGAATGACTTTTGAAAGGAAATGCTACAATCTCGACCTTGAGAACTGATACGTAAACATGGCTTTCAACCTTTAGAATTTATTTTTATGTATTTTTATGTCAAATCTGATTTAAAGTAAATCCTGTTATTTTTGAACGAATCCCGTGTCAATTGTTCTTACGCATAGCCTAATGAACTGAAACAAAATAATATATGTATCAGCTCACGCCTAGCCTATTATACGTTTTTTTCTATTGTCATAAAAACTTCACTACTCACTCACTACCGGTATTGAACTCGAACTCCTTTCACTTTCAATCAAATCTTGTACCAGTGCAAATGGAAATTAGTTAGTCACCGCAATTGGACCAAACCACTGGCACGTACTCACTCGATCCTTGTATCAATGGAACAATTATTCTATAAAAAAAACTTTTGTTTTTAGTGCTGCATTAGGTAAAATTATGCCAATTTGCCTTGAAGTCAGATTTTCTACAGAATTAGAATTCAGTATGCGGATTTTAATTCTTAGCAATTTCTGTCTGCTGAGACAGAAATTATCACGTAACAACTATTTGCAATTTGCATGCCTTAAAACTTATTAAGATTGATTAGACCTCTAATTTATGAGCTAAATAGACTTTTGCAGTACTTGATAAATTAACAAAAATGTACAGAAATGTCATGTTAGAACTACTATTACTGTTGACTTGATTTTATTCCAACTGAAAATTAATAGATCCGGAATGTATCGCTATTAATTAAATCATAGTTTAAGGATTTATTACTGGCTAATTGATGCAATTCCAGGTTATTTTGGCTTAGGATATTTTTAGTTCTGCAAATTTGGCCGTATTTCCTAAATTGCCATAAAAAATAACATATTACAAGTAGCGTGGATTTTATGCCTTAATCGTAACTAATCTTTAGCTAACAAAACATAAAATAACTAATGAAATAAGAACCTTAAAATACAACAGTTTTAATCTCTGAAAGACTAAACATCCTCTGCTTAAAATACCGTGACCTTTAGCTTTGGCATGGCGTCGACGATAAACACTGTGTAGTAACAGAGTCTAAGCTACTATCGAGCTTTCGAGCTTGGATAATAAAATACAATGTTTTACTTTGACTAATTTTAAGATTGAATTTGCCGAGCCATTTCACGCCTATTAAATTCATTGAATGACAAGAATTTGGCGTGTAGCAGTGTGCCAAGAGACACGCATGTTTAATTAACGGAAATCTGTAGGTTAAAATTATCTTCGGTATAACGCCTTTAGGTTCAATTTGTATTAAATTGCATTAGCCCTGGCCTGGCCTACAGTTGATTGGAAATCTTAAAGTCAACGTGAGGACTAAATGCCACAAATGCGGCTAAATCTTTATAAAAAAACACACTATGTTTGCTATCAAACTCTTTTTCTCACCTTGCTATTTCTGTATTATACAATTTCGTCATGCACCCTGGGCACCCACCCTGTACACATTTCGGCAATATCTTGGTGATCCTGAAATCCTGTGTTTACTTAAATCTTGAGCTTTAAGAACAAAAACGTGCGTATGTACTGCTATTCTTAATGTAAAACATAAAATAAAGCTATTGTCCACGTCAAGAATTACCAAAGAGTCTACAACGTGTCTATTGTTTTCGATGCTGTCTATACTTCACTATCAAATCCTTGCCTTTTACTTTAAACTCAGACAGGTTAAATTATAATTACAATGAAGTACAACTACGCTTTTTCGAGTCAACGCTTGAGACAGTTAACGAACGAGGCGTGGGCACGGCATCAGAGATGAAACTGTACGTGGTACAGATGGTCGACAACCAACTTTCATTCCGTTGGACGACGACGTTGTCGCTCTACTCTTCCTCGATTTGAGAAAGTGAAGCAGTTACAATTTAGCTCACTTTACTCTGTTGTCTTTATTATTATTGTGAAAAATGGATTTCCACAGATTTGTTGTTTCAATTCTACTTGTTATTTTTATTAATAGTTTATGTATCAGTGCACAGCATGAGGTTCGACTGCGTAAGTAAACCCAGTTTTAGACTTAGAATTGTGCTTGTGAGACACTGCAATTGCTATTGTTTTAAAAGGTTCAAGGCTTTGACACGATTTCTTATTGTTTTCTCTTCAGAGCCGATGAATGTAAATAGAGACTGGATTACACTTTCGGGATTTTCAAGTGGAGGAACTTTTGCACAGCAGCTTCAATTTTCACATTCATCGCTTTTTAGTGGAATTGGAGTATATTCACACGGTAAGATTTTTTATATTTTATTTGAAGAAAGCTATTAAATTTTAAATTATACTTTAAAAAATAGCCCTTTTTTATATGTAATTGTAAATTGTGGAGTCATGAAAATCGGTACTTGTTTTTTTTTCTCGGAGACTTGTGCTTGAGACTTAAAAAGTTGTTTTACGGGCTCTAAAGCAGGTCTCGTTATCGTCATATTCGAAGTTTCATTTGTTCACACACAAGAGACAATATAATATAATTTACAAAACTAAATTGAACCACTCAAGTACAACAGCATTTTTCCTGAGTAAATGCAAAAATTACCCACTGAAGACTTTATTTTTCAAAGTATTTTAAAATTTTAGTCAGCCATGACTGTCGTCTGAAAATTAGCTTCAATTTACTGAGCACCTCTTTTTCTAATAGACAAATTCATTTAATTAGGTAGGGTGTGTTTTTGGAGGTTTGTTAATACGGGGAATTAAGGTTTGAAAAAAATCAGGCTGATTGGGGCATACGAATGGGTTGAAAATGTCCTCTTGACATTTTTTGAAAAAAACCTCCTGGGGTCGGCGGGAAGCCGCCGAAGTGAAAATTTTGCGGTTTTTTGAGCGAAACCCCCCACATTTTGTTGGCTTGTTTACCAACCGATTCGGATGAAACTTTTTTTATGTGCTCTCTGGCTAAATTTGGTCGGGTAACTTTTTTCGAAATTTCGAAAAAAGGTCCCGCCGAATAATGAAAAATGGCCAAAGTCCGCCAAAAACGCATTTTTTGAAAAATCATGTAATTTGCATTAAAACGCATAAAGATGACTCAATTCAAGTCCAATAGTGATAAATAGCACGTGCAAACACTGTAGC
>VNWX01002367.1:0-12316 GCA_009869905.1 Ceratophysella communis | reverse complement strand
TTTATATTTTGCATGCCAAATCTATTTTATCTCTATTTTGAGAGGTTTTTCTGGTATTATCACTACGAAGTTGACTTTATCTAAATCAAGCCGACTGACCAAATCTAGGCTTTTTGAGATCATTCAACTTTCAGTATGCGTCGCCCTGCTCTGATTTATTCCACATCCGGGTTGTCCGGGAATTGGAAAACTTTTTTTATATTCTCTCACCTGAAGTGCTGTAAATCGAAAGGAAATGATTTGAAATGTTGACAAGTCTGACCTGGAGTGGAGACGGGGAACGAGAGCCCATGTAAGTCAATGGTGGAGAGTCCGGCGGAGAAACGCCACAGCTGAAGCCTTCTGGAGTGAAAGTGCGAATGGCGGGTGAGGATCCGCGATGTCCCTTTTATAACAGAGGAGAAAACGAGACAAATACATAATTAAAAATATTTCTCCGCATCCTTTTTGGATCGTCAAACTACTGCGAGAGTGGTTTGGAAATCAAATTAGAGTCTGTTTATCTCTGCCCTATTCATGCTCGATCTCATCTCGAGCCACAGAGTCACTTTCCAATTTCCATCAAAATCTATGCATCTGCTGAGATTGGTTTGGGCGAGATACGAGAAGAAATATGGACTTGCAGCATGATAAGTCAAACAATAAGGGTTCTACGAGATGTGACCATTGTCACTTCGGCTATATGTAGCAGTGTATTACATGTACGAAAAGGCTAAAATTCGACCTTATTTACCTACTTCAGATTATTTGTCTTGTTTAGTCGCAATTTTGCTCTAAAATGTGACATCACTAAAGTAATCACGTTTAATGAAATCATAAAAATATACGACACCTATGAGTTTCCCTTGACATGCTAAAATCGTATAATTCGACTACGTCGGATAGACCACAGCCTGTGGTCCACAGGACGTCAAATTCGATATTGATACAAATACAGAGCTGATGATAATGAGTTGCAATTGACCATGAGCAAATCCCGGTTCTACCCAGCGAGACCCTTTTCGTTTAGGCTCTTCATATGTCATATGTAATTCAATAACAATCTGCGTATTCCCCGAAAAAAGCTGATTAGGGCGATAGTGCCGTTCTGCCTTTCTCCGTCGAAGCGTGAAATTGAGTTAACCCCGTTTTAGATGAAACTACAAGGAGTGAGAAGGAAGACGACAAGGCTTTGTCTTGGTTGAATTAATGACAGAAATGTCTACACCACCTCATATTAGACGAAAAAGCTCACCAGTTAGTATGCGGAAGTTGCATAATTTTTTCTTAATGTCTCGGCTCTGTTTAATTGAATTCCAGGTCAACAGCTAATTAAGTTAAGATGCGGGCGATGAAGCAGTGGATTACAAATTAAATTATATCTTGAAGATGAGAGCGAAGGCGCTAATTAACGTGTTTCGAAAGTTAAACTGACAGTCTAAAGGTTACACGTCTCTAGCCCTACATGCGGGTGTCAGGTAAGCTTTTCTGCGTTAAGCAACGTTGTTTATGCCATAGACTAGCTTGTTAGCCACACGCAATCTGAAACCCATAATTATTTTGTTACTTTCACTGGCCGCACACTTTAAGTGGTGTTTTATATTGATGTAGAATACGCTACCCTTGCCGCGTTAATCAATTTTACGGGAAATGTTAAAAAAAAATACCATTTCTGATCGAAATATTTTTGAGAGCTGGGTCCTATGGGAAAATGAATACTACACGGTTTGTTAATTAAACACTAGTATTGAAATACATAGATATAGATTAAATAACGAGCGTAGAAATAAATTATAGAAATCTCAATATCTAGTTTACTTTTCAGGCTTCACGTATCAAATATCAAATCTAATCAAGCTTGGTAATTTTCGTCGAATAGAACACGTTCTAGGGTCGAACTCGTGCGTCTGTAAATCTTTCGCTTCACGTCACTCTAACCTTGCATTCTGAATTCTTAATTAGCTGCAGGAAGCGATGAAAAGAGTGCCGATTACTACTACAAAATTAACGCTCAAATTATCCACTTGCCCTAAAAGCATGTAAATCCAATGACGTACGAGAACGTTTTATTTTTACTTCAAGGCTAGCAACCTTAATTTGACTCTAGTACTTAACCTCATTGGAGTAGGACTTGGGTCAGCGTGTTTAGGGCTTCGGTAGTGGTTTCACGACAGTATCAGATGATAAGTTGATGGAACAATTAGGGATAGTATTACAATCTTAAAATTCAAACGTGTTTAGCATTGATATCATGTTTCGATTTTTATCATTTTGTAGGCTATTTTTGCAAGCCTGCAAATTAAATTGACCCTTGCAATATTTAGCTACGTAAGGCCTTAAGCACTGCTAATAAATTCTCATGCAATTTAGCATGCAATCATACTAACCACGCAAACGCAAGAATATTTGGAATTCGTAAAAAAAAATTAATTTCATAACGTCGCCTGAATACAAGTCTTCCTTTGTTATGGAGGAATTGTCGGAGCTTTGCAGCTTCTGTTAGCGGAGATGAGCTTTTGGACCACTCACTCACCGGAACCACTTTCCCAAAACGCTGTGGTTTTCCTTAAAATTAGTTTTAACAGGAAGTGAGCGGGGTACCAGGAGTCTCCGCTCCGTTAAGTTGTCTCCTTCACATATACTATTTGGCCTAAAGCTATATATTCAGCCTTGAATCTGTTTTGTTCTCCTGCTCACTTCCGAGTTTCACGTTTGCTTGCCTTTCTTTACAAAATAACAAAAGAAAGTTTGACCTCTATTAGCAAATGAGCTGAGTTGTGAACCCATTTCATATTTTAGAGCCAAGGCTGCATAAGTCACTCGAGTACACATTTCTCACACACACTTTGAAAGCCTGAGAAAACTTTGACCTAAAATAAGAACTTGTTCTTAATTCGATTTTTATATGAACTTAATAGGAAAAAATGGAAAGTTTGGAAAACTGAATAATGCAAAATCTATTGTTAAAAAAATAAGGAACAAGAACCAGGAACTGAAGGATAAATTGAAAATGTTGAAGTATTTAATTACTGTGTTTCACTTGCCCTCTTTTATCAAAGTACAATGTGTAATTAAATTTAATTGTTTGAAAACGTCCTGGATTTGATTCTAAAAATATTTATGTGTTTTTCAACCTTCTGCCCAGTTTTACGACTTCAAAAGGTCTTTTGGGAAATAACTCGTACGTGGTGAAAGTTGGAACTGGGAGTTTTCCATACCCTTTGAACCTTGTGAATGTGCAAATTAAATTGAACCGCACATTTAAGTACTCGAAGATTCAAGGATTTCAAAGCCATTAGCATTTTCTCTCGTGTTACTTTTATTTTTGACGGGATTCTCATCGTATATTTACGTAGCATGAGAGGAACTCTATAAGAACCACATAATATGTGGTGATTTTCTATTTGGTTACTTTGGTAAGCGATAGCCTTTTCAGTGCGTCAGAACTAATTTTCGTGAATTTTTAAATTCACTTGGTGAAAGAATGATGGGTAAAACTAATTTTTTAAAGGAAAATTTAGCATTTTGGCACTGGCTCCCGTTTATGGAATGTTTTCGTTAGCCTATGCATACGAAACTGGCGCCCGCAGTCGAAATATTCAGTAGTCGACATTTCCTCGGATAAAAGCTGGAACTTAACCTCAATATCCCTATTCTTGGTAGTTAAAATATCGTATTGCTTTAATACGAAGATTAGTTTCAAATTCAAATTAAATTGTATAATAAACCCTTGTATTTTACGAGTCCAGGCGGCCTCGAACCTGAGGCGCAATTCTAGGATAACTATATTTCGAGATAATTACAGATATTTGCCCTGAAGCTAAAGTACTCAGCATTTTTCTTTCGTTTTCATTCGCACTCAACTTTCCCTAATTTGCAAAAGCTGAAATTGGGTTATAAAATATCTTCAAAGTAAATTATTATACGATGCAGAATAGACGCACATACAATAGTCCAATGCAGTAAAAGCATGATATGAAGGCCGTGATTGTCAAGAGAGGAACGCCAAGGGGAACGAAGGAACGGTAAGTAACCCCCACATTCATCAGAATCCAATCCACTTAAATGAGCAAAATTAAGGCGAAATTTATTAGCTTCTCTCTTCAATCAACCCATTATGAACTATGTACTTATTGCAAAACTTTTTAAAAGCAGAACAACATTATAGTGAAAAGAAATAAGTTCGAGAATATTTCATTTAAAAAAAGTAGTTTCCGACTTTGATTCGAAATTTAATTCAATAAAAACAGTAATTCGAAGTGAAAAGCAAGGAATTAATCGAACTTGGAATTTTGTTTTATCACTCAAGTCACGTACTCCGTAGTAAACATAAACATAATGCGGAATTTTACACTATTGAAAAATACTAATGCAAGTTGTATATTAATACTGTACGAGTCTTTAAAATTAAAAGTTCGGGATAAACAAGCTCTTCATTAGCAGCTTTGTGATGCGAATAATTAAATTAAATACGACGATGCCACGTCTGAAGAGCTTTTAAAAAATAAGAGATTCAAGATTCAAATTCAAAATTCATAAATGATTCCAGTTTTTTCTGTGATCCTATCTCGCTCGATAAAACTGATGAGTTCAAGGTGAAAGTGTCACGCATAAAATCTCTGCCTTGGCTTTTATTGAGTTACCTACTCCGATGCAAAAATCTGGAGCGATATTATTATAGTTTATAGGCAGAGACAGGAGAAAGAAAGAGTCAACGAAAAGATCTATGATTTCCCTGACAGATTTTATTGAATTTATTTAATGGGACAATGGAAGAACCTTGCTTCGCTTGAGTTCCTCACATATAAATGACATCCAAGTGAGCAAGGTTGCTCGGGGCTATTACCCGGAACAGATTTAGTAGTTGAATCCGCTTCAGTCGGTTACCTGCGAGGTCAACTTTGAGTACTGGACATTATTCTTCATGGATGCACTATTTATTATCCCTGGATTTATCACACAGATACCTAATTGTCGTTAAAAGCCACTGCAGCAGATCTAATGCTAGTGTTCAAAGTGAAAAGAAATTTATCTTAGTGTCTCTGAAGTTTTAAGAAGGTATATGCTGACCATGATTGATGTGTCTAATATATAGAGACTATAGAACGAAGTACCCGAGAACTCCAGGAGTTCCTTAATAATATTTACCAGAAAATGAAACTTTTTTTGAAGTTTGTGAGAGCTTTTTTTATACTTGTTTGAGAAGTGAAACTAACTGACGTCAGCTTCTCGGTACCGTACTCCTTGTATCCAATGAGTTTTTAGCACGGTATACAAAAATAAAACGAATTTAGAGAAAAGTATAAGTTATGGTTTACTCTATTTTCCTATTATTAATCTTAAGAAAAATATAGCGACCAAGACAAATCCACGCACTGCACGCGTTTTATAAGGTGTACTAACATTCGTTGCATCAAACAAAAATCTGATAAATTTGTATTGCAATTTTTATTTTTTATATAGAGTGGATTGTGTAAAAAAAATTCCGAATCGTTCATCAATTTTTTTTCAACTTTTTGCCATTCTGTAGGTAATTTTCCAAATGCAGCGTTGCTGACATACGCATACGATTGGATTAACAAATAGGCAAACCTGTTAAAAATATTTAAAATAAATGCCAAATTGTCTTTTTCATATTGTCGTAAAAACTCGCCAATAACCTAGAACTCTCCACTTATTGGACTTACACATTTTTTCTCCGAACCCTTTTGAACCGTAGTGTTACTTTAACTGTAACATATAGCACTTTCCGAAATAGCTCTTTTACTTGAAGAAAATTGCCTAGCCTTAACCCATCTGATGAATGACATTTTAATCAGAAGACTCAAAATTGAGTCTCCACGTGTGGCTGACATTGAGTGAAAACCTGGTAGGGAGATGATGAAAACTTGAGATTACCTCGCGGCAATAATATTTTGATATTAAATGCGTTATCTACTCCAACGAGTTAGTATTTCTAGGATATGTATTCGTTTTACTACCCAAATAATTCCTAGATACCAACTTGAATTCCAACTTTTTGGTAAAATTCCAGTTATTTGTACATGCACGTATGAGTGAAAGCAGAGTAAACCACGGGCTTAAGTTGTACAGTGTACGTATGGAATTCTACGAGTTTGAAAACTTTTAAAACTTTGTTACCAGACATAGCTGTTTGGTTAGATAAAGCTGTGGCTCTGTGCAGTTCCGTGGCTCTGATAGCCTCATCATATTTGGAAGCTATTTTGAGACTCAATGTAGTCTGCAGATGAAAGTGATTTGCTCATTTCATGCACCTGGATATGCCTCATATGATCATGAAAATGATAGTGAGCTCCGCATTATAGCCCGATGGGAAAAAACTACCTTGAAAACTTCCTTTGAACTCCACTTGAACCCCACTCTGACTACAATTCGGTTCATTTGAGAGGAAAGGTATGGGATGTGTCAAGCTAGAAAGCTGAATGCTCTTTTTTTTAGTTTTTATTTCTATAATAGAGCTCACTAACCTTTCGCACAGCACTCTCAATCTGTCCTTGAGATGAAATCGAAGGAGTTCGATTGAGACGAGTTCCAGGAATTGGCGGCCCAGCAGGAAGGGACCGCGACTGATGAGTCAGCATGTTGTCCAGTGTGGGAAAATAAGTTCCAACGTATGTAGGGCCGACTGATGGAGTTCTTGAGGGCTTACGCACTTCGGGTAGACTCTGGAAAGAAGACTGTAACGGCTGTACGATCCGCTGCTCTTGATGGACTTGGAATTCCTGAAATTCAGAGAAAGTACAAATTGGAATACTTTCTCTGCTTTCTTTTATCTCGACATACTTCTGGGATTTAAAATACTATTTTCAATGTTTATTTACAATTAGGATATGACACTACACACGCGATTTTACAGGTTCCTTATAAGGAAAAGATCAACATGTTTTCGAACTACTGATTTCCAGATTCATTATCACACCAATTAGGTCTTGTGGTTTTGATTTACTGATTACATTTGCACTCATTTTATGCAATAGATATATTTCAAGGCTAACATTTTCTGTTTGTGTTAAGTTAACGAAAAGTCTATGCCACGCTATGGATCCATTCTAATCCAAAATGCTATAGAAATTTAGTCTCGCCTTAATCAATTCATCCGTAACCTATATTTCTTGATCAATTTTTCGTCATAACAAATGTGACCTACATTTTAATGAAACATATATTCTGCTTGACCACAAGCCAAATAAGCACCGAGTTAAGGTACATTTTTACCCATTGACGATGAAGCCTTACATAAATTCCAGACCGCCGCGTGACGGAAGTATGATGTATCACCTTATGCCTTATTGTTTGCTCGCTCGAGCTAAACCCCGCCCATTGACCTCATTAAAAAGTGTAAACTAAATCTCACGTTACTTTTTTCCTAAAATCAAAACTTAAAAAGACGTCATAACAAGTTCCCGGAAAGTATACTTGGCCTGTCAGCATTGTTCTGTGTATAATAGTCCACACGAGGAGGCCCAGTTAACCTGTCGCAGCGACACGCTTTTCGAATATTGAGCGAAAGTCGAGTTTTGTCGATTTAGCTGATACACATGCGCGAAAATCCTGCATTTAGAAGTATCAATGTCGATATGCTAGTTCACACTGGAGAAAAGTAAGATACAATCGGCCGGAATTAGAAGCAGTCTGTTCCTAATCGACTGTTGTAATCTTTTCTAAAACGAATGTAGTGATTTGTCGCACTATGGCGTGATGAGGACGACACTGTCGCTATAGCATTGAAAAGCTATCTGAAGTACAGCTGCATGTCGCGGTTCATCTTAAATTCGTCGGCAAATCGCGCTAGTTCAGCGGTTCAGGTCTTGCAAGATTCAGCATGAAGTGGGATGCGTTATAAATCTATATTGTGTGCACTACACGGATATGCTCTATATCTACCCACAACATAGCCGTTCCCAAACTCGGTAATTTCTAGAAGCAAGATCAGCAATTACTTCAAAATTTTAATTGGTTGTTCCAATTTCAAGTCGACGAACACTGCAGCGAAAACTGGAAATCACTGGAAATCAGAACATTATTTCATACTGCGGACAAACAACAGGGAGCAACAGAAGGACACACCTCAGTTCAGCTAAACTGTAAAGTAATTAAGGTATGAATCTATTTCAAATAATACAAGTACAAACAAATTATGCGTGCACATAAACAACTTTGTGACTTTAACTTTAAGTGCAACAGGATGAGCAGGATAGGGTCAGTTTCCACGATAGGGCATGAGTCTGATTTGCATTGGTCAGATTTACATTTTAAACCACAATTTTTAATCTAAAGAAATGGTAATTCAGAATTACAAGTTAGCAGTAGTAGGCCTGCTTGGGTTGTCTTTGTTTAATTTTATGGTTGCCTTTGCGTAATATTCGTAGTGAAATAATACTATATTTTGATAACTTTGAATCTTTGTTTAAACAGTTTCGGCATTTGCATTTTTGAATTGCAGTACACCACTATGGCTTCTAATCAAGCACATTTCAAGGTTTACAGCCGTCGGCATTTGCGCCGTCGCGCATCCCAAATGCAACCACAGCTCAAAGTGACCAGCAATGTCGTCGCAGTCGCAGTACCGACGAAGATTCCAGGAAATGAGCATGAGCATGTGGGTAGTGGAACGGAACGCGAATTAGAAAGTTTTAGTTTTGATCTCGAACAAACATACGACAGTGATAGTGGTCAAAGCGGATCGGTTGACCCGGATTTTGACATCTCAAAATTGATTCAGAAATGGGCACTCAAAAATTCCATCGCACATAGTGCTGTGTCAGATTTACTAGTCACATTACGAAAGCATCCTGCGCTATCCGACTTGCCAGCGGATGCACGTACATTAATGAAGACACCACGAGTTTCAAAAGTTGTTCCAATGAGTCCCGGGCTATACACTCACTTCGGACTAGTTGATACAATTAGGAAAATCGTAAGCCAAATAGACTCAGTAACAGTTCCAATTAGTTCTCTCACTCTGCAATTTAATGTCGATGGTCTTCCTTTGTTCAAAAGCTCTTCTCTCCAGTTTTGGCCAATTTTGTGCTGCCTAAAAGAGTTTAGCTCAGTGTTCGCGGTTGGAATTTATTGTGGAAAGGGAAAACCGGAAAGCATAGATTCGTTTCTTGGAGAATTTGTCGAAGAACTCAAAAACGTACTTGAAGTCGGTGTTCAAATTCGTGAATCATTTATTCCCGTGACATTAGAAGGATTCATATGTGATGCCCCAGCTCGTGCGTATATTCAAGGCATTAAAACACATACTGGATATTCGTCGTGCGGAAAATGTGACATTATTGGAGAATACTACAAGAATAGGGTTGTACTTGTTCAGAATTCTTTCAATTTGAGGACAAATGAATCTTTTCGGAACAGAGTTGATGAAGATTTTCATGTCCGCGATTCACCACTAGAACAACTACCAATTGACATGGTGAATGCATTTCCCTACGAGTACATGCATCTTATCTGCTTAGGTGTCTCGCGCAAACTTATTGGATTATGGATTCGTGGGCCAGTAAAAATGTTCAGGTTATCCGGCAGGGAAGTAGAAAAAATTTCTGAAAATCTGGAATCACTAGCGGCACAAACTTGTCTCGAATTCAACAGAAAACCGAGGACACTTCGTGAGTTGGATCGTTGGAAGGCAACTGAATTTAGAACATTTCTGCTCTACACTGGACCGATTGTAACGAAATCAGTATTACCACCTGATCAGTACAGACTTTTCTGCGTGTTGTCCGTTGCTGTAAGAATTCTATGTGATTCGAAGCTATGTGCAACGCAAAATAGCTACGCTAAATCTTTGCTTCAGTTTTTTGTCCAAGAAATCCAGAATTTATTCGGTAAAGAATTTGTGTCCTACAATGTCCACGGATTACTACATCTAGCCGATGATGTTGTGAGTTTGGGCCCATTAGATAAATTTAGTGGTTTTAAATTTGAGAACTTTTTGTTTAAGCTGAAAAAGCTCATTAAGTCTCCAAACCTACCTTTGCAACAAATTTACAATCGAGTTATAGAAAATTTTGATGCACTTGTACAAATGGAAATTCCATCGGATCGAGTTGAGTACTCAAATGAGCATTTTGATGGGCCTCTGATGCCTGACTTTGTTGGACAGCAATACAAACGAGCGAGAGTGCTTAATTATATAATCAAAATAAAGCATCCAGATTGCTATTGTTACACAAATGACAACAACGTTTTGCAAGTGGTGAATATTTGTGTGAGTGCAGTAACCAGTACATGTTATGTGCTGGGATATGGGTATAAGACCAACATATCAGTATTTGACGAGCCTTGTCCATCAATTGTACTTCAAATTTATGAAGTGAAAGACAAATCTTTGGAATTGCAATCGTGGCCATTAAGCTGTGTTGTGTCCAAGTGTCAAATGTACAAATTAAATGGCAAAACTTACTGTTTTCCTTTTATTCAGGCGGACTAATGGATTATTGGGTTATACTCTATTTTCCTGATACAAATGAAAATGAAATTGCCCCTTATTCGTGGCTCGAAGATCAAGACAAGGTTTGTCGTTGGCCATCATGGAAGAATAGTACGCGTCTCATCACTGCAGTTAAGAATCAGCAACCACCTGACCGGGTGACATGGAAGCTTCATCCGTGCAGGATCATTGGCAATAAAAAATTCGGTATGGTAAATTTAGAATTTTGTTCCCCTCAAAGTTATAGAACTTCAAAATATTCTGACCCCGTGTCTAAATTTTAATTCAGCAAAATTTTCAATATTTATTTTGAAATATTAGCCACTGCTAATACGTGTTATTTGATTTTTTTGCAGCTACGTACGAGTCAGCTCGCAAAATGTTAAATAAGTCTATTGACACATCGGATTTAAGTGAAGCGGAACTTGGACCAAGAAAGTCGAAGAAAAGACAGCGTGACCTTAGTTCCGACTCAGATTCGGATTTCAGCGATTCTAGAATTTCCAGACAGAATGTGACACCAACAAGCACTAAAACTCCACTGCCTGCGGTGCCACTCACTTTAGTTCGTTCGAGTTCCACAGAAGTTGTGTACCAACTTCCGGAGACTTCTGAATCTGCTCAATCCACAGGTAAGGGCGTTAATTTTTCTTATAATGATTTGTATCTGCATAAAATATCTTTTGTCAGTCGTTCCACAATTAACTGATTTCAAAAAGACAAATGCGATACACTGCAATAGAATCCCCATTTTATTTAAGCTGTGCAGCGACTACTTGCCAGTGATTCAGAAATATTTTCGTCAGTGATTCAGTAATGCGTCAAGCTTCAATTTAGTGTATAATATCTTAACCCTGTGCATCCCCGGGGTATATAAAATACTGTCAAATGATATGCGAGCCCGTGTACTCAAAATATATATGTCATGCAATTTTAAATTTAAATCTGCGTATGCAGTTCCTGATAGCGTGATCAAAGTAGTCGTTTGTCAATCTATAAAATACCCATACGTTGTTAATTTCCTGCCTCTTTTCCTTAGACTAGTTAATTCGTTACTCATTATTTTGCTAGATCATATCACAGTGAAGCGAATTGTATTAGACAAACTCAAGCTAGCTAAGCCTTGGATTTACGCCCAACAATAAAAAGCAACGTTTTAACGAGCAAATCGAATATACGAATAAGGCGTTCTAATTGTTATTTAAATTTGAAATGTATTTAAGCCAGTATTTTTTGTCAAATGTAATCTATCTTTCAATTTCACAGCTTGACCTGAATTTGTTAATTTGTTTTAGGAACTAGGACTGCTACTGCAAATGAATTAAGCGAATTTCAGTCTCTTCAAGAGATTCCAACGACTTCATTGATCAATAATGAGAGTGCGAACCAGCCGGCTTGCAACTCGAATGAGTTGGACTTCAACCAGGCGGGGATAGAAATTGATTCTCGTTATTCAGATAATAATTCGAACTTAGGATCTAGCTCATTCACATTGAGCACTCCAAGACGCCCGTTGGATGGAAATTACGGTATGTTGACCACTACAACAACAAAACCATCATAGCTTGTCTGTCGCCTTATGCTTAGTTTTTTCGTTTCAGAAAAGCTGTTAGCTGAGCTTCAGTTTCAGTCGCAAATGCAACAGCAACTGAACGTGAAGGTGGATAAGATACTGAATATCTTGGTCAGTGGAGGTTCGCGGTTCAAACCCTTGGATACACAAGGACTCCCAAACTTCCCAATGACCACCAAAGAAACTTTGAAAGAACTCAGTGATACCGCGTCAGTCAACCCAAGAATCAGAGAAAAATTGGTAAGAAAAATGCAGTGGTTATGTCCGTGTGGTGTTAAGTGGTTCCATTTTTTATTTTACAAAGTCTT
>VNWX01002366.1:0-12317 GCA_009869905.1 Ceratophysella communis | reverse complement strand
TTCCCTACTTCGGATGTCCAGCCCTACTCCCTACTGCCCTACTTCCCTACTTCGGATACCCTGCCCTACTGCCCTACTTTGCCCTACTTCCCTAGTAGGGTAGGGCAAGTTGCCCGTCTAATGTTGAAATCGGACAGGTACTCTGAATCTCTAAAGCTATTTGCGTAAAATTAAAATTTAATTAATGATCGAGGCATTTTATAACAAAAAAACTTGAGTGTTAATCAACAGAATGGCTATATAACTTTATCTGGCACGTGCTATTCCATTTTGTCAAGTAGTATTATTATCTTTGACTAACGTCTATTAATAAGCATGGTTTTAGCCGTAGAGGTCTACTCCGAATCCGAATCCCATAATTATAATTTTTAAAGACATTTGGTTGTTAATTTAATTATGTTATAACGCTCATTCTGCTGTTTATAAGTTATCTAACATGAAGTGTTTCAGTGTTATTAGGCGTTAAGTTTGTTCAAAGTATCTGTTCGACCAATTAAATAGTACGGCCATAGTAATTGGCAGAAGGATTCGACGATTTCTAATGATAAATTTCTAGATAGGTATGATTTATCTAGTGTCGTAATTATTGAAAATCGAAGATGAAAAAATCAATTACTAATCACCCGGTTTCACTCACTGACTTACTGTTACCAGACATAAATGCTATGCGACAGGCCAATGCGAGTACAGTTTTAACTGAAGATTTAGCAAACAATCTCATTCGGTGCATTATTGGAGCAAGGCTTTCTAACTTAAATATTTCAATTACTTAACAATAATAGCTGAAAAACTGCAGTGATAATCATCTGATATCAGATAGTGCAAGAGTAGAGGACAAAAAGAACCTTGGCATAATGCTAAGTGCATTGAACAATGGAACCAGCCTATTCTTGCAATTTCTGCAATTGTGCCTTTGGTTGACAAGATTCTGGGCTGTGGTTCTCTTGTCAGTCACACGGCTATGTCACCTGTCCTGCGTTTTGCTTAATTTTGCCAATCTTACCTTCTACTTAATAATCTTCATGGCTTTAATAACGCTATACTGTTTAGTGTTATATTTTCTGATTTTAAGATTATCATGGCTATGACAAATGAAGTAATATGCCAACAGGTAAAAAACCTCGTTACAATTACACTTTATATTGACACTTCACGTCGGCAGGTACCAGAGTTATTATTTAGGATCTGGTAATTTGTATTGTTGACAGTTCTGCTTCAAATATAGCATTGGCTCGTATCGTACCTTGTCCCTGGTGTCGTTTATAATTACAGTACTGCACAGAATCATTTACTTGTAGCATTTGAAGGTATGACCAGCTTGGGTGGTATATTTTCAAAGTGCAATTACTCATGAAGTCCATTTTTTAATTAATTTAATTTCGTATTTATATGCACAATTCATATAACGTTAGGATATAATGTTATATGCCATTGATTCAAGTCAAGCATCGGTGATCCGATCCCCAAAAATATACTGCATGAAAATTGTGCAAAACAGAGATTCATCCCCAATCTCAAGCTGAAGCTAAAGCTAAACTTACATTATATCGTACGTAAGTAGGGGTTTGACGTGAGAAGGGTGCCAGTTTGCAAAGTTTCTGCATCTGCACTAAACATGTAAGAAGATTTTGGTGTACCAAGACTTAAATCAAGTCTCAGGTAGCAGAAAGCATTACTGAAACTAAAGTAATCCTCATCAATCTCATCAGTTGGCCCCGGTGCTTCCAAGTAGACAAACGAAATAGTAAACTAATCCACCCGCAATTTTGTGAACAATTCCACGCTGTATATATTTTTCAAAGTTTCATATATTTCCAATTGTTTTGCTTCGAGTAAATTTTAAGTGGAATTTCCTGTATAAGTTGAAAGCAATATAAATAGTTCTAAAAATTTCATGGCGTTAGATATGCGAATTACTTTACTCAAGAAAATCAAAGGCCAAAACTAGCTTTATAAAACTGCTTGGATCCCCTTAATTTTACGGTTTAAATTACTTTAAGAAGTGGCGTGTTAGTCAATTTTGTAAGATGCTGTGAAGTGCTTATACTGGAAGGTTTCTTCAGATTCTGCAAGCTAACTGTATTCTGGAATATTTTCAAACCCGGTAAGCGTTTCCTGTCATTTGCATGGGCTCAGAAATGTTTGACCTAATAGTCTCCTTTGACTTCTTATATTTAATGAACAAAAATACAAATATTTTGAACGACTCAAAAACTTGTAAATTCATATCGAGCGTTGATTCTAAAATAATGAACTCTGTAGTCTACAGTTATGAATTAACATGGATGATCCGATTTTCTGTGACTACTACTCTTCCTTTAATACTTTAAATAACGTATTCTTTGTAAATTATAGAACATATTATTCAACATGATCCGAATGGTTGAGATCTAAAATTCTGTATTTTAGCTTGTATATAAATTTATTTATTTGAATAAAAATTTGCATGCGAGCTAAGTTGCTCGTATCAAATGTCTAATAAGACTTCTACGCGCTCGGCTAATGCACGCAAAAATCCTGAATATGTGATGATGAGCACACTTTGATGGCAATTCTATCTGAACTGGAAAGCTCATCCGCAACGCGTAGCAACTAGCACCCCTAATGTAATCAAAAAATTGTTGAATCTACACGCATGGGAAATGAAGTAAATTTGCAAGCTTCCGCTCCACAGCATCTTTCCTGTACTTGACCTGCATCCGGTTCAAGCTCAAGCCGAAAGATCGTACACTGAAATGCTATAGAGTGACGCTCAACGCGCCTGAAAAAAATCTTGTTAAAATATTCAGATTCAAGATTGGATTTCATATTCCATTAGCGGAGAAAGCTTGGACTTTTACGCAGCGTTCATAAATATTTATGTCTCGTGGTCCGTTCTATAATAAAAGACAATAGCGAAGAGGCTTGTTGTTGCGGGTGAGGACTCATCATCTCATGTATGTGGAATTTTATCGTCTGGAACCAGATAGATAGACGCAGATGCCTCGGATCCAATCGATTCCAAGTTTGTGTGTGTGTGTAGGATTCTAAAAATATTAGATTATGGTTTCTAGGAATCTGAAGCCAGCGTCATGTCAGCGTGTGCTTGTGTCCTAGCTGCATGCTGCATCTCGTAACTAGCAGTGTCTCAGGGGCCATATACCCTCATCATTGTGGCCTATCGCGTGTCGTTCTTATCTAACTGCAGATCCTGGCCTTTGAAATTACCTTTTGCTGTATTGAAGCATGGCGTGAGATCAGATATGAATCACAGATCTCTTGTCCATGGCTATTGTTTTTGATTTATGACGTCTTCTCGTGGAATTTTGTGACAGGGAAATTGCAAAATTTTCACCTGAGTACTTCCGATTTGCTTCGAGATTGGAAATGAATAAATGCATGTGACAGGTTAGGTGTGAAGTGCGGCGGTGTTAGGCCATAAATCTTGTTCATGTTAAATATTTGGTGTTTCGTCCATCAAAAATAGTCGCAATTTTTTAATCGAGTTTTTCGTACATTTTGGAAATTTTTTATACTTGCGCGTATTAGATAACCTGAAGTCTAACGATGAACGATGAAAAATGGAATCTAAATTTTATAGATTGTGCGTGTCCTACGACAATTATTGTGAATTTTATGTACGGCGTTTAAATATTTATAAATTATTATTGCTGCTGCTATAAGCCTGACGCCTAGCTAGATTCTACATCATATTGTCTCTAACTTTGACATAAATTACACTAAATAAATATAGCACATTCTCAAGATTAGCGAATGTACCTATATAAAATGCAAGCAGATTGCGATCAGTATGATGTCGGCTTGACGAAAGAGCATAAAGGCCCTGTCTGTCAGCTAAGATTAGCTCCAAAGATTGAAATAGGATCTCTATTGTTCTCACGTACAAACAGGTACAATAACACTAAAGTTAATTGGTAGGAGGTAGAGTCAAGCCTTTTACGTAGCAGGTACAATACTCGGCTCTAGCGCAACAAGACATCGCATCCAAGAACCATCAACCTTTTGTTCTTCGTAAATGTTTTTTGTTTTCTATTAAAAATAGGCATTTTAGGAATGAGTCTCCTTCCATTCAATTGAATATTACTAAATAGATAGAAAGATAAGACTTGTGTGATACCTGTTGCTTCTACTACTAGGCTAGAGAGCAACAGATTTTAAGACGTGATTTGGAGCTTGAAAAACAGGACACGATGAAAGGATCCCTTACCTGTCTGCCTTTTCTCTGGCTCTCACAAAACTTCTCTTTCCTTTCATCTGATAAACATTGGCTCAGGCTTATCATGCGATTCGAAAAACATGGTTCCTGAATTGTTGAAGCTCACAGGAGGGATTTACCCCAAAACTATAATAGCATGTGCTTGTATTTAAATACTAACCACGAGCAGTGACAAAGGTTAAACATTGTTTACCACAGGCATTGCAGAAGAGTTGTATTTGATTTTGGGTTTAGGAAAAATATATAATTTAGTACTTATAAAATTTTGGTTTAGCCCAGCGAATGTCACGGATTTCAATTGAGTTTAGGCCTATTAAGTTAGGTTAGGTTGTGTTTAATTTGATTATGAACTGCACAAAATGAGCATTTTTATGACGAAAGACAGCTTGAGCGTTAGACTTTGAATAATTAAATGATTTTATGTGAAATTCGACGCCACTCTACATTTACCGAATTTTTTAAAATACATGTTTAAATACTATTCAAATATTGCAGCTATTGGTTTACGAATATTCCGTTTAAAAAAAATTATCATCTCAAAAAACTTAAATCCAAAATTTTCACAATTTTTACGCAAAACATTAATTCACAACATTCTCAATAATACAAAACATAACATGAACCAAATTTGCTTCGGGTAGGCCAAGCTCAACCGCCGCCAAGTCAAGCTAAGCCAGGGCATAAGCATAAAGGCGTAACGAAGAATTGCAAATTGCAATATAAATTAGTCCTGTATAGTATACACACAATGAAGAGGCCATAAGGTGTAAACTCATCTTTCAATTCCATCCAAAGTTCGCAATATCATTTCAGAATGGAATAACAATCAAAATCTGCTCTCCCATGTTTTTGAATCTAAATGCATCCAAGCCTAGCGAAGAGTCTCGTTGTTGTACACTACTTGGGATTTCATCCTCATTCCTTCGCTCCCTTCTCTGTCTATTATTTCCCACTAAATCTCATCTCCTACATTTATTTTCATTATCCCAATTAAGAATCAAGAAGCAAAGCATAAGGGAATACTATGTAATTACGTCAAATCCCATATCATCAGTTTGCTTTTCTGTGTCAGCTCGCTCAAGCTCAGGATAAACAATACGGCTGTTTTTCTGACGCTCAATTCAACACCCTCATTTTGTTTAAATAGCTGAATTCTGTCGTATGAAAATAGCACATAATACGCAAATCTGGTTTAAATATAGATTTTTTGGGGCATTTTAGGTCAGTCGGGATAATCTTAAATTTTTTGGAATTTCCGACGTACAGGCGTTGGCCATGTTTTTTAGGGGTTTAATTCGTCGGATTTTAAAATTCTATTTTTGAACAAAATTGGCATAATTACATCAAACACGTGTAACAAATTACGACATATTATGCGAATTCGAAATACCAGAGTAAATAGGACGCACACATGACTCCTCAAGCAGACGCCACCCCAGCGTCTCACTTATTGTTTTAAACAATTCATGTAAAACAAACGCTCTGCAATCCTAGGCTTAACCTAATTAAACAATACGCTTAGGAAGGGAGTCGCTCATTGTTGAATTAGAGGTCAAAATGCACAAATGTCATGATCATCAAAAATTTCATTCTGATTTTCCAGGTTAACCTATTGTAAAAGCAGCGGAAAGGGTGCGTCAAGCTTACGGAACTGTCTCGAAAATCAAGTTCAAGTGTGAAATAATTGCAAGATTACAATTGCAAGTGTGATTTAAATGACTCGTGCCTGTTGAGCCCTATATTGTGCTATTTGGATAATTCGTGTGACGACTGGGACGCAGCCAGACTGTAATGACACCCGGCTGTTGGCTCGATGGAGGATGATGTTCAGATTTTTCGGTCGTGTGGTAATGAATGATAGAAGCGAGACCGGAAATAAGTTCACAGCCGTCAAGATGCTCTCATGTTCTTCAACTCGGCTTCTTCGCCGGCGGCGGCCTAGAAATGGAACTATTCCAAGCCTAGTCATTCTCCTTATCACTCCATCTCGCACACTTCTTCACTTTAGCTAATGGTAAGGAAACCAAACCGCAGTACATGCTATTTAATTAAATTATGTTGGGAGCATGGAAATAGGAGCATGATTAATGATCATATGAGCACGATTAGCATTTATTTAGCATGCTTGTACATGATCATGAGCTCATGCGTTCTGGGATTCGGATCTTCATAGTTGACATCAGCGTGAAACAGCTGAATTCCCATTTTGGAAGGAAGATTTTATGTCGATTTAAAGCTGTTTAGTATTTCAAGTTTTTGATACAAGGAATTTTAGTCACGCTTTAAGTCTAGGTGGATTTGGCGAATAGTCAACAAGTAGACAAATCTAAAAATAGAATTTATGAGTTACATAATTTCTACGGATTTTCGATTAATACTGCAATTTAGCCGTCCCAAAATCAAGTAATTACTCACATCCCCCCAAATCAAGCAGCAGCCCCTTCAATTGAATTGAGTACCTATAAATAACCCCCTGTCAAAAACCCAATGAAATGCTAGTAATGCAGAATTAATTGGCCCTAGTATTAAATTATAGGTTATAGGCACTATTAACCCTTCCTTCCTCTGCCAGTTGCAGTTTATTTAATTTAGGAAATAGACTCAATTTAATTTTAACTACTATGCCCTCTCTCTGCGTAGCTCTTCCTAGAAGAAGCGTTTAAATCATTAGAAGATGAGATTGTACATCTGTAATCTTCTCATCAGACAAACAGACGATTTGGCTGCAGTTTTCCAAAATTTCCAATTGACTGGGCTTGAGTTTAAACTTAGATTAGCTTAGCTTAATACAAAGGGACGTGGTAGTGTCGTTTTTTTTTTGGGGTAAAAGTTTCACTTTTTGTGAATTTCCCTATCTTTGCTACCTAAACAGTCCACAAGTTAATTTAATTATATTTTAAGGAGAGATTTTCTTGTGTTTATCTCATCTTCGTGTTCGGCTCTCATTAAGCGGCTGGCTTAGGCTGAAGCTTTATTTATAGTGACGCTCCTTTCGGGTCTAATTGCCTAGAAAGCACTGTGCACCTTTATTATTGTTATAATTCCTGCCTAACCTTGATTAAGCGATTTTTACTGAGGTGGGCAAGTATAAATAAACATGCATAGCTCGTAATTCAGCCTAGTGAAAGTCACGGAATTTATTATAGCGTACGATTCCGCGTATCTCAAATTTGCATGTGAATTTTTAATTAATTTTTACGTCTCAAAATGTCAACTTTTTCCGACAAAATGACAGATTTTCCCGAAATTTCTTTAGTACTTCTCTGAACTCTTTTCGCGAAGTCCAATTAGCGTTTCTTTATTATTAGGTCTAATTTTTAAGAAGACGACGACATTTTTTTCTGTTCGTGCTCTACGTCCTATTCTTGAGGGCTAATTAGTTCCCTGTACTCGAAAAACTTGAATCTTCGAAGTTTTTGAGCTTCTGAACTAAATCTTTGGATTTTAGTTAGAGCTTAGTAAAGTTGAGCTGAACTTTAAAAATGAGTCTATTGTCATGAAGTGAAGACGTGACTTTGGAGGACGACTTTACGACAATTATCCTAGGTGGTTATATGAAGGAATTTAAAAAGCATGTAAAATCTAGGCTTAAAAAACATTTACTTTTCGGGTGCTACGGGAAAAAAACGTTCATTTGAAGACGTGCCTTTGCCTTCTTGCTTAAGAACAACGTGCTCGTAAATCACGTAAATCTTCGAGTGTAACTCGCGTAGAGTCAGAGTCAAACTCGGAGATTAGGACTATGATGGTGGCAATAAATAATAATAATTCGCCTGAATCCCGTTAGCGCTTCCTATTTGGCAAAAGCACTCATCTGAAGGGTTGACTTGTCCTATGTCTTATGGCGTTATTTTTTCAATTTTCATCTGTCATTCCAGAATAGATTAGTATCACAGAAAGATGCCGAAGAATGCGTATTAAATGAGAATAGGACAGTCAGGCGTGAAATATGTTCATCTTTTCATTCAGAGATTTGGAAAAGCAAGCAGTTCCGGTATGGTCCTGAACGTATTAATGTTTAGGACTAGTTTTCAAAAAATGCGTTTAAGTTAAGGCTGTTTTGTCATTAATTTTTGCGTCGATTTGGTGAAAAATCGTCATTTTACCGGACAAATTCGATCATTTCAATTCAGTTTAAATCATTTATGGCAGGTTGTGTCACGGTAAATTTCAATTAGCCAATAATTCAGCAAATATGCCCTAAAAATATGGAATCTTATTTGTCAAATTCATGAAAGACTTAAATGGTAGCCCTTAATTATCATACGGCCTTAATCCAGCGGAATTGTGAACCAGACCAACAGATTAGAAGTTATAGCTTACGAATTTGGGCAAAGGCAGCCATAGGCCATCAAAATATTAATTACGTCTGTCAGGCTATTAAACCAGACCAGGGTAATTAATTAACAAGGATTTTGGCTATGCGTCAGTACAGATGTAAATTTTTATAGCGGATCAACATGCTACTTCCGAGTCCGACTGTTAGAATGTCCCTCGTATCACACTCAACACCCGTCAGCCAGTAAACTTGAGTTTTTTTGCAATTTTAATAATTTACATGACAGAGACAGTACAATAGATTAATCTCACCAAAAAACAATACTGAAAACGTGTAAGGCTGAAAGCTAGAGTGTTTCTTTGCGAGAATCGAAGCATTTCATCCCGTTTTTACATTTTTGAGACGTATGCAGAAATATATGTCATATTTTACATGTCTCTCTCGCAGTGCGAAATTTGAGGCAATATCTGTCGCCTGGTACAATGGTAATAAAATAATATGCCATGTCACACACACGTCCAATGTCGGAATTTGAAATCTCTCAAGAGTTTCAGAGCCACACTCCCATGTAATACATTACATGGGCTAAATTCATAATAACATAACACACGAATCCGGATATGAGCCTTCGAGAATGCAGCCAGGCGAACGTGTAAAAAATGAGATTTTTGAGGGAACTAGGGACATGAAATGAGATTATCTAAAAAGGAGTGGAATCAAGCAAAGAAGCACGAGGCGAAGATTGGAATTCGGATTTAGGATATAGTCGTAACCTTCCAGTTCCAGTCTAGCATGTCAATTTGACCGAAATACAGGGCTATAAAATTTCTTAGAACTTGTTGAAGAAATTATTCATGAATACCAAAATATCGGGCGTGTCTAGGTGATTTTGAAATTTTGATTTAGGCGTGCGCCAAGCCGAAATACCGTTTAAAAGACATAATTTCCTAGTAATTAAAACGTAGTATTATTTACCAAAAAGTAATAAGTTTTCATGCAGTTTTTGTGTATGGTAATTTTTAACTGATAAATAATCGGATATTTTAGAGCGTAATTTTCATGTTTTAAAAAAACCCGAAATCAACCGTCCAGACCAGACAAATTTACTACTTCCGGCTTGCGTGTCCGATTGCTGCAAAGTATCTGTAGATTTACTATATCGCTTCAATTTTAAATAATTTTTAATTTTATTAAACGCCATGCAAGTCGGATCTTTAATTTTAAAATAAATAGATTCGCTCACGAACTTTGGCTGACTTTAACCACTTATTTTCCGAAACTCCGAAACCTACCACACCAATTATCCTACACGTAATCAGCTTCTGTGAAATCGAAATCCCCCATGAGTACCTCAGGTCAAATGAGATGAGACTAACTATAATTAAATTTAATACCCCTTTCTCTTCCAATTTCATCTTCTTCTTCTGTGACGTGTGTTCCCAGGCCTACACGCTTCTTAATTTAAGTGCCTTAATGCCTTAATGACGACGACGGTGCCTCACTTGACTCTAAAGGGCTAATTTGATTGAGCCTCAAGTGAGATTTACTCAAATGCCTGACTGATGATGTCGTAAAATCCCGTGATTAAAATACCTTGATTCACATGGTAGCTTCTCAATTGTTTTTATTATTATTATAGTCATGATCATTACATTACATATATTTTTTTGATATTTCTCTGTACAATACAATAGTTGATTTTTTCCCTTTTGGCACTCGCTTGCAAGTTGCTATTAGGATTGATTATAACATTAACATGCGGACCATTGTGCACCGTGCATTTCATAACTTAATAATTCTTTATAGCCTTAAGGTTATTTTAATGCAAATCGACATGAGAGAAGTCTTCTGACAGCTCATGTGCTTATCACAAATCAAGTCTACTAAATCTAGACTATATAGAGAAATTGTAAAAAATGAGATAAATGTGTGTGAGTATTTTTAATGGAAATCAAAGGATTACAAAATCAGTAGTGGTTGTTTCTGGAATAGTGTAGGTTTGAGATTCTTGCAGGTTTTCAGGTGTTTATTGGGGGTGAGGTGTCATCAGAAATCATGATGGACGTCTTTGCTTTGTGGATGTCACTGATAGCAAAATATTTGGCAAATTTTTGTTTGCATTTTTCGAGTTGGAGTACTCCGTTCTGAAATAATTTAGAATATTTAAATTGGGTAGGATTTCAAATTACCAGGGTAGTTAGAACTTTTCGTGAAGTGGTGGAGAACGTACCGTTTTTATTTGCAGCAAAATGAGTGCAAATTATGCAACTTCAATACTGTCCAAATTTGGACTGGACCGGCTTTGACCTCTTAGCTCCCGATTCCGCTGAGCATAGGAGCTTGGGTCATTCTCCATTGACTCTGAGCCACAGTCCTGTTTGAAAGGAATAAAAAATATTCTAGATTTTCAAATTTCCTTGAGAATTTAATGTCAGAACAGATTGTACTTGTAACAGAGATCAGGAATTCTCAGCGTCAGAACGGAAATGAAAATTTGTTGTCTTTCACGCCACTTAAAAATAACTTATAATGCGTTGAGAAGTGTAATTGAAATTAGGGGGTCAGTTAGGAAGCATCAGTGTCACGCTTGGTTATGTCCGGAAGTCCGGAAGAAAATAATATTAATCAACAACTCATCGAAAAATAAAGAATTGTTTTAAAAATGTGCCTCGCTTACGTCCTCACTGAATTCTCGATGAAAAAATCGGTAGAAGGAGAAGTAGAGGAAACACATGCAGAAGGCAATGGAGCAGATGATAAAGAGCGTGACGGTGACGGGGACATTGATAGGGTCGAAGCGTCCCATGCTGCGACGGATAAACAGATCCTTTAAGTGACCCAGCCTGACATGTGCCCCGCGTCGTTTTCCAGGCAGAGGCTCTTCTTGCTATGCCCAGCCTGCTCCCAGCCAAACAACAACTGTCACCCCCGCCGAGGCTGCACGGGGCTCTTAGCTGGGAATAAGCGGAAATTCGGACTCTCTGGTCTTCTCTGGACTGGAAGATTCGGGACTTGGCCGAGATAGACCGACAGCCCACGCTACCCGGATCTCCGCATTCCTCAGCACACAGCCGCAATTTTCCAGCCCAGGAAACCCGAGTCCTGGAAACTTGCCTCTAGTCATGCCAGAGCGTCGAGCAGCAGCTGCATCTCATGATCAGCTCCAGCATCCCAACTTCCTCTCATCATCAGCCTTACACACCTACACGCTCTGATTTCATATTTCTTGAAACTATAGGCCTATCTACCTGCACTCCACCTGCTTTCCAAGGATTCTAGAAATGCCTGACAATTCCGAGTGTATAGCAAAATTAGCTGCGACAAAATTTACAGGGCAATTCCTACTCCTCGACACCTTGAGGAGACACGCGAACGGAGCAGGCTAATCATGCGTCAATATTTTCAGGCCTTTTGCCTTATAAATAAATGACATTTAGTTCTTGAAATCTAGATTTTGATCCACATGTCCAATCCTAAAAAACCATAATTTGAGTCCAGAAGTCGAGGGTAACATTGTAAAATGGGCGCATTATGCAATTCAAAAGTTAATTAACGATTTTCCGGAACTTTCTTAATTTCTTGCGATTCATGCATTTAAATTTTCGAGTACGATTTGCCGTGCTACTCGACTCAAGCCTCATCATCAGTTTAAATTAAGCCAAAAGCCTCCTGAAGCTACATTTCCCTTCATTTTGACATAAGTTGTTTGGAAGCCAGAGAGAAGCAACCTCTCGATCTCGAAACTCTTGGACTCTTTTGTACTCAATGAGAACAGGAGACACGGAGGAAGATTGGAGAGAGATGAGCTTTTGTTCCATATAT
>VNWX01002365.1:0-12318 GCA_009869905.1 Ceratophysella communis | reverse complement strand
GTGCAAGTTTATAAGGTTGGGGCTGGACGCTGGAATATCTTCAAAACAGTGAATTTATCACTTGAATCATTTCAGTGTTCGAATAAAAACAATCAAGTTACCGACGGCGAGTCAACCAAGAATTTAAAAAATAATAATCCCGGAAAAAACTAGTGCTGGAGCAACTTTTTCGTATTTTCGATCGTTCAAAAAGCGCTGTATTTTAGCTGTTTTGAGTACCGGTACTGAAGGCCCAGCACCGGTGCTGAGTACCGCCTAAAAAAGTGGCCCAGTACCGGTTCCGGCACCGGTACCAGCACCGGTACTGGAAGCCCTACGTATAACTGTTGCTTGTACTGCCACGCCATACTATGTATTATCTTTAAACCGACATTTATATTCGCACTTTTAAAACTGACGCAGAAATTAAATCTGCAATGGTATTAGCCATGGTTGCGTTTTGAGTAGGCGAAATTTGGCACACACAAAACAAGGGAATATAGCACAGAACTCCTTAATTAGCGTCCGCCTACCTCAAACAATGCATTGTTAATACCAGCTCAATTCGGTACATACGCGAATAATTCTAGACTTATGCTAACTTTACTCTGGTTTCTTTTGTAATTTTTAGTGACACCAATGACTGCCTCGACAGCTCGGCTGGAATTATTCTGCAATGACCTCACGCAGCCAGAAATTCAGACAGAGTTACTTCATGGCGTCAATTTTGGAAAAGATGCCGATGAATATAATGTCACCGACTTTCGGATCAATTATTGCCAAATTTCTTCAGCAAAGAATCCTAATGTAAGAAAATATGACTTGGGTGTTTAAAATTCCACAGCCTTTTAATTTGAGAATTTAATTTTAAAGGTCATGTAGTCGTGCAGCATATATTGCTTCAGATTTTAATATTTTATGACCTCAAAAAGCTATCATGTTTGAAAATTTAATTTGCATGACCTTTTAATTTCTTGACCTTTAGGTTAAATTGAATTTTCAATAACCTAGAGCGTATTCCGAACTTTGCAGGCTGTAAAATTATTTTGGCATTTTCTGAAATTATGCAGATGCTGAAAGATTTCTTCACTCATATCAACCTGGACCCATTGAACTTAATGACCTTTAAATTCAAACCCTCTCCCCATGCGGTAAACAACTACTTTCCGCATGACCTCATCTCATCCCTTCACAATATCGAGACCCTCGACCTGAGTCAACTGAACCTGACTTCATTGCCTGATCTCTCAAGCCTCCAGCACCTTAAGGCACTCTTCCTGATGGAAAATCTTATTTCCGCAATACCCAACGACGCTTTCAGCTCTAACCAGAATCTCTTACGGCTCGACCTCAATCTTAATAATTTAACGGAAATCAAAGAAAATACTTTCCCATCCTCACTCAAAGACATTAACTTAGCGAAAAACAGTATCACCAAAGTGACTCGTGCCAGTTTTACTCAATTAAGCCATCTCCAAAGCTTAGATCTGACATGGAATCCACTTACTTCCATGGATCCAGATTCATTTTCAGGACTAAATGAACTCAGATATCTCTTCAGCGATTCAGCCAAATTCATGGAATTTCCTGTATTTGAAAATCTTTCGAAACTAATTGAAATAAGAATCTCGTATAGAGATACAACTCGAATCAGAATTCAACCAATTCAACAAAATGACCAGAGACCAGGAAATTCTGCAACTTACAGCAATAGTACCACAATCCTTCGACCCATTGTTAAGAATCTCCCAGCCTTAAAAACAATCATGTTTGTTCAAGATGGACTCACTGAATTCCCAACGCTACAAAATCTGCCCAATTTAACTGAGCTGAAATTGACATCGAATCATATCAAGACGATTCCTGCAAAAGTTTTCAAGGAGCTTCCGCTTCTCAGCAAACTTGACTTGAATAATAATGAAATTAGTGTGTTAAATGACATTGATGCACCTAATCTTGAAGTTCTGGATTTAGGCAACAATATGCTTGAGACCATCAGTGGAACAGTGTTTTCAGAATTGAAAAAGCTGAAAAAATTAATAATTAAGAATAACAAGGTAAGAAATATATGCAAAGCAAACGGTCATGTTTTTGCTTGCATTACAGTTTACGGCGGTATCTACAACGCAGCTTCCGGTACAAGCTTACTTATTTTACATAAGCTCTGCAATTATCTATATTCGTTTTTGCAACTTGCAACCGTCTTAGCCTTGAGTTGTTATTGACTTTTGTCTTACAATTTTATCGCATTCTCAAGGAAATTACATATAAATACGTAGGTAGCTAGCCACCGACTGATTCACGATAAATAACACCGAAACTGGAGTTAATAACTTGTGGAAATGAAGTAATCGCTTTTCTCCTTACTGCGCTGCGAATGAATGCTTTAACCGCAAATCTTAACCGCATTCAAGGAGCGGATTTCGGCCCCGCCATTCGTTTTGGCAAACGAAAAAAAATCTACTTTTAGATGCGAGGTCGGTGTACATCGTAGCTTTATTTAAATAAGACATTTTAATATTTATAGTCAATAGGGTTTTCCTAATAGATTATATTAATTATTAGATTATTTATTAGATTATATGAATTATCTAACCGAAACCAGAAGCTCTAGAAGCAAAACAGATAAATTGCCAAAATGTATGTGCGAATGTCTGTAATTACCATATCTCAACAACGCCGAATTATAATTGCTTTTCTATACCCTTCGAGTCTACAATCCACTTTGACCGCATTTCTGAGATACAAGAAGTTAGGAAATACCCGTTGACATTGAATACTCAGAAGAACCAAGAATAACAAGTTGAACTTGTGTGTATCTCGAAAAGATAAATGATATAGGTCCCTTATATACCTAAATAATACCTATTGTTAAACGATACAAAATGCTACCAGATAGATGTACAGATCTGCCTGTAAAAGTGTATGAGCCTCTGTGCTGTGGGTTTCAATTGATTTAAATTGCTAAATGCTTACTCTGCCTGCAAATTTTAGAAGCTCAATGAAATATTATCCAGAATTTATCTGAAGCTTAAAAAGCGATGGATTATTACTTTCAACTGATTTAAATGATAATTGCCTAAAATTGGATAAAAATTAGCAACTAGGGTGTATTAGGCACCTTCCTGGACATTTACATTTTGTGCGCAGAAAAAGGCGTATCCAGTAGATAATCGCTTTATTCATACGTCTAACTACCGCGTCGTTATAGCGTCAATGCAAAGGCTAATGTACTGGACATAAATACAATACTTCCGCTTTGTCATGCGTCGATTCTTTGCTGTTTTGCTGTACTAGCGGCATTACGCCAATGTTTGATGAAAAATACCGGCGCAATTTTTTAGTCTACATCATCGCAATGTACCTCAAATGATCACTAATTCTGATGATTTCTTCTTTTGTTGTGCAGCTCCGATATCTCGACACGAGGGCTTTCGTATATCAAACCGAGCTGACCCATTTGGACTTATCCAAGAACCAGCTAACCTTCGAAATGACCAAACCGACTTCGGTAGCAGATTCTCCAGGGACCGACCTTTTATTTGGTTATAATGGGGTTTTTGATTCTCACACTCCGCTTCGTCATTGTACTCGGCTAACCAGCCTTGATCTCAGTTACAATCTCATTAAAAATATATTTGGGGATTGGAAGCTTTTCTTCGGTAATCTGAGAATACTTAACTTGAGTCACAATAAAATATCGAGGCTTGAAGCTACGGATCTCAGCGTTTCTGCAGCGTAAGTCAAAAGCCCAAATTTAAGCCTTTAGTACTAATCTGTACAACATTCAATAATTTCCATGCACATTTTTTTGTACAGAGATTTGAAGCTGGACCTACGTTTCAACGAAATTTCTACTGTGGCAATGGCTCACGCCGATTTTCTTATCGACGGAGCTGAAAACCGAGTACTGACGATCCTTATGGATGGGAATCCCTTAAATTGTGATTGTGAGCTTGTCTCATTCAAAACTTTCAACTTGAAAGGAGTGTACTTTCAATATTCTAATTTGACGTGTCAAGAGCCTCCTCAATTAGCCAATGTACAATTTGCTCAAGGTAATTTTCAACAAAAGATGCCAATATTTGGATCCCTTCATATAGAGCCTTCGCTTATAAATATTTGAACTTTATATTTACAGTGCCTGCTACAGATCTGATGTGCCAATTAGATGAATCGCTGGGATGTCCCTTTATTTGTACCTGTTGGAAAGTACCAGCGAATAAAACAATCGTAGTTGACTGTTCTTATCGTAATCTCACGGATCCGTTTACGAATGTCCATTTGATGAGCGGAAGATGGGCGAAGGGCTATAATTACGCTATAAATTTAGCTGGAAATGATATTTCTGACCTCAATGGAAACCATACAAAGAGTAAGCTAAATTTTAACGAAACAGGATTTGATCAACTGTCCAGAAATCTATTTAATACGAATATTTCTGAATTTGCAGATATCTCACCGAATATTTCAAAAATCGACCTCTCCGACAATGAACTCCTATCCCTTGCATTTTTAACCCTTCTCAAAGATAACAATGTCACGGAATTCAATCTAGCTCAAAATAATTTTTCCTGCAATGATTGCGATTTTCCTAAAACGCTCCGCCGACATTTCAAATTAGTTTCGGACTATAACAACGTTACTTGTCTCTTGGAAGAAGCTGGTGAAGAAGATGAGCATGGACGCAGAGTTGTTCGATATCTCGTGGATGAAATACCAAATCAAATTTGTTCTCGAGAACTTATCGCTGCGGAAATTCAAGGGCTCATTATTGGACTGTCAATTCTTCTCATGGTTTTAGTCATATTCATTGCCGTCTATTTCCGTTATGGATGGGCTCTACGGGCGTACTTGTATTCGAAAGGACTTGGCTGCTGTTTTAGCGATGATTCGGAGGATGATGCGGAAAAGGTCTACGATGCTTTTGTGTCTTATTCTCACAAGGTAAATTGAATTATTGGATATATTTTATTCCCGTTTTTCGCAATGAAATCTAGAAATAATGTATACATTTAAATTTAATATTCAAATGGTAAAAATAAGCGTGCACAGCAGCTTTTGGAGATTAAATCCATTAATTACAATTTAAAGCTGACAGGAAGGAGCGTCAGTTGTTTTGGGTTTTCGCATTTGCCATTCAATTTCTGTGTAAATCAGTATGTGAGAACGCCAGTCGTCATTTCATTTCCCATATTCCCAGTTCCAAGAAAATTGGATCTGCTTTTCTGTAAAATTTAAAGATTCTGCAACATAAATTCTCATGTATACAAAATATAAACGCGTAGGTATTTATACCTGTCAAAAAGTTGTATGCAGAAAAACCCAAGAAAACTTGTAGTTTGTAGTACAAGTTCACCTTGAAATTTACTTAATTAACAAGAAGCTTATTTGATTTTTCTCAGGATGAAGATTGGGTGCTTACCCAACTCGTTACACGACTTGAGGAGCAAGAAGGATTTAAATTATGTTTACACTTTCGGGACTGGACACCAGGGGATTGGATACCAGATCAAATTGTACGGTCTGTGGACAAGTCTCGGAGAACTGTTGTTATTCTTTCAAAACATTTCGTGGAAAGTATTTGGTCACGGCTTGAGTTCAAAGCTGCTCATTCACAGGTAAAACAGTATTTAAGATGTAGTCTATGGTATCATCTATGCAAATTCTTATGACAAGGGCACCATTTCACATTGGACAACAACATAATGATTTTTATTTCGCTTTCAGGCATTAAGCGACAAATCAAATCGCCTTATCCTTGTACTAATGGACGACGAGCTGAAAGACCAAGACGTTCATGACGAAGATCTGCGCGTTTACATGAAAATGAATACGTATTTGAAGTACGGTGACCCTTGGTTCTGGCACAAACTCAAATATGCCTTACCGCATAAGAAGCCAGTCTCCGCTCAGCATGACGCAAATTTCTTCAAACAACAACGGGAACGAGCTATTCAGCTGGATAAATTACGCTCGAAAATGGAAAATACGATAGCTTAATCAGTTCACTCGTTGCGTGTTTGTCTCGTTATTCTGTTCTCACATTGTAGAATTCTATAGTTATTTATTGTCACTGTTACGTACGACACTAATGACCAATTGCGTGCAACCTTAGCTACTCTTAAGATTAATTTAATGACCTGAAGGTTTGAACGATAAGGACTGAATGCGCGACTTAACTGGACAGCACGATTGTTCTTTCAATGTACCCACCCATATCTAAATAATATTAGAGTTACGAAAATACTATAGTAATTTCGTAACTATGATCTGAATACATGTACGTACTTGGTTTAAAACTGTATGACCTGAAGCTATATCTGTAATATTGAATGTCAATATTTTATATTAGAAATAATTTTAATTCTCAGTTTTTATATCACGTGTAATACTACAACTAGTCAGTCGTATCGTCTGATTTGGTGTATTATAATTTAAAGTTTTAAAGCGAGTACTCGGGCTTGCAATGTTAGTGTTAGTACAAATTTTAAACAAATTTTAAAGATGCTATTATGTAAAATTTGTCGCAGTATTCTCATGATGGCGTGCATTTCAACTGAGAATGAGCAAATTATCTGAGAGTAAGAGTACGTAATTTAAACAAATATTAAATGCTCAAAATCGAATAAATATGAAATACACAAAAAGAAACTAATGCTCACGAACAAAGTCAATTATAAAATGACACGCTTTAAAATCTACAAAATTTTATGAACCCTGGGTGATTTCACTCGATAAAATCTCGCCAATTGGTTCTTGTCCAACATTAACTAAAATCATAGATCTTTTAAATCGAATTTGAAGCTCGAAGCGAAATCTTGCACTAAAAATTTCAAACCGTTTGCCATTCCTACTGCTACAAGCGATTAAATCAATGAAAACGCACAAAGCAAAGCCTATTGATTGTTTTTTGGAACTTCATCCATTATTTTATTACTCGTTGTTCGACGATGATCATGGAGTAGCTTACCGATGCATTTTGACGAAAAATTCAAAAACAAAAATCAATACAAAGAATTCTTCATGTCCGTTCAGACAGTAAAATGCGGTTATTTATTGCTCTCATCTTTAAACATGAGAATGCCTACCTAAATAAAATTGCATTGCTTCTTTGTGAATCATTCATTTTATGCAATATTTAAAGAACAAGTTTAGCTCAGTCATGCTGTATTTGAGCATTAGTTAATTTTTACTTGATTAAATGTATAGTTGCTTAAATTAGTCATTTAGCGGAAGTGGTCGCGTAACCCTTCCGAAGAATAGCACCGTTTTGGCCTTCACGTTGACAATTGTAAATAAAAAGGGACGATTAACAGCAAATAGAATTGGACGCTCATCCAGATTTCGATCTCCAGTAACGACAGTCACAGCAGCTGCCTCTGTGCCCTTCTCGTTCATTTCGAAAATGGCTTTATGTACGATACTGCTTACGAATAGTCCAGCTGTTCAAAGTCAAGATAGTAATTTAAAACTTCAGTTCAAATATAAATCGAATCTGTCGATTTAATAATGATTCTCACGTGTATCGGATATCCTGGAAAAATTGGCACTCTTTGGACTAAAAAGTGAATCAAGCCCGAATCTAGCAAGCACGCCTTTGAGACTTCCGTCACTCTCCACGCGCATTTTCGGTAATTGAAGTGTCACTTGAGTCAGCTTCATCTCATGCAGCTTCTTCAATACTTCTGGTGTTAGTTGTGACTCTAATGTCTATATATTTTTTAAATTATATAAACTGGGAATTTTGGAATATTTAAAGTATACCAACACCAACCTGCAGTCCTTTGACACCGGGGAGTGCTGGCAGGAAGACGAACAATCCAGTTTTGCTTCCCCTATACGGAATTCCGACTACTCGGAATTGTGGTGTTTCGATGTACGGAAGCGTGAGTATATTGGTCATCATGGACACGTCGATTGTTTCCGTGCTGGAGACGTAGAAGGGCTTTCGCTGGGTGATTTCAGGAATAAATGGCGTCTCCCAAGCTCCTTTGAAGTAAAGTGCATTGATGAGCATGAGCGCGGTTTCTGGGTTCGGCGGATTGTCGATCACCGATGGTATTTTGCCCTGCGTATAAAAATACCGATATCAGCAAAGCCAAAACATCACGCGTATATTGGTAATTCAAAATTTAGCATCACTAAAAATTACCACTGTTTTGAAAGACACCCATTTGTTTACAGCTTTGGCCAATTCAGGGCCTTGTGTAGCAAAATCGAAAACGTCGCTCTGAGCATCATAATACGAAATTGCATCTCTTTGAAACTCCGCCATCACAGGGTACTTTTTATCAATGACTATTTTGTTGCAAACGTCCAGAATGACACTGTCGTCGGAGGCTTGATTCAAGAAATTGAGCAAACTTTGAAAAGCCGTATGAAATCGTTCCTCTTTGTTGAGGTCTTGTGAAGTGAAGGGGTGTCGGGGTCGCAGCCGGGCGGCAATTTCCTGAACAAATCCAAACCATTTAACTATAGCTGCAAAAATTTTAATATAATCTCACTAGAGCTCTGGTCATACGTCATAAGTCGTTCCGTTTGATCCAAGCAGAAGCAAGGCAAGAATATTCATTATGCTAAACGGTGAAAAAACAGCATTTTGATCCTGCCAATCATTTCCATTGATCATATCGAGCGTTAGAGAAAGCGTGTCGACGCCATCTTCTTCTGTGTACCCCGAACCGGGGACTGCTGATGGGACTGAGGGAGTTCCAAAAACATTTTGTGGAACGAGATTTACACTGAGGCTCTGAAGTGACCCAGGCATTGTTCTTCGACTACTGGATCCAGGATAGGCAATTCTATCTCTGAAAAACCCCGTCTGGGAATTGGCTGGCAATTCTCCAGTGGGGAAGACCACGGGAGATGCTGTGTTGTAGTAGAGCGGATTATTCTCACGATGATGCTTCCGAGTAGATAAGAAGCTTTGTTTTGAATCAATGGCTGGAAAGGCCGAGCGAGTTCCGAACAGTGTTCCATCAGGGCTTAGAGTTCCTATGACTTTAGACTTGGTCACTGGCCCCGTGCTAGACTGATGGTAGGTGCTCAGACTTTGAGTCAGGTCCAGGAGCTTGTTTTGAAGTCCGTATCTTTGCATCAGTAAGTAGTAGATTCGCGGAGAGAATGTTCGGTTTTCCCATCTATTGTTGGAAAAGCAATAAAAACGGATATAAATGTACAATTGTTGTGTAACCGCAAGTATAGCACCAAGCCATTAACAATTATCATAACCATAATCTTAATGCCATGTTTTTTTTCAGATTTGAATCGTCCCTACAAAAAATATTAAATCCGAAGTTGTAGTTTATGCAACTCAAAATTTACAATTTAGCACCTTCACAATGTTAGCGATCATTCGATCATTCATTCGTTCAGAAATTTTCGAATGCGAGTTTCTTCTTAAACATCGAAATTAGTGAAACACGAAAAAGGTGTCAAATAGCCCAATGATTGGAGCCTAAATTGCTGTAGTTATCCGTAGCAGGGTAATGTCAAGTCATTAAGCCTGGAATTACCCAGCCAGCCAAAGATTAGTATTACAATTAACGAAATATAGAGAAACATGAAATATGCGGGGAATTTCTGAAGATAAACCCGGAACGATATGCCAATTTGAATTTATTTGTACCGACATGTCTGGCGATCTTTAAACTCGTAAGCCATGTGTGTTTCATTTTGAAAATCCAATGACGGAATAAATTTCAAGTACCTATCTATGTAACTTGGCAATCACTTATCACTTCCACAAATAGCTAGGTACCGATTACAGTTATGTAACTGAATTTACAGAATTTGACAGGTTTGACAGGTATAATTACAAGATGCGTCCTGCAACCCACGCGCACTTTTCCAGACAAGCCATCCACGCAATGCTACGTCATTCTCAATTTCGCAATCAGTCATGGCACGGACATGAGTCATAAATCATAAATAATGTAATGTGATTTACAGCACGAAGTACAACGACCAGATGATGCAGAAAAAACTAGTATAAATTTTTGTGTGCAAACAGAAAAAATTATTGGTTAAAATTTTGAAAATTTAATGAGACGCAAATTATAAAGGCAAAATATATGGTTACGAAAGGAGTTGAATTACTGAATTCCAAGAAGCCTTGGGCTTAGCCTGATCAAATATGTGCGGATTTAAGCTGATTTTTACATGCGCGTATTATTCAAAGAAAGCATCTAAGCAAAGTTACAGCTTCAAAATCTACTGATCAGTATAAACTGGACAGTAAGAAAACACAAAGTTCAACGAAATTGGAAGCTTGTAAAACGCCATATTTCTTAGAAAGAACAACTGACGCAAATTACCCTCCCAAATTTGTTGGAAAAAACAGCGAACTCCTGCTAGATGCAACTGAAATGAAATTCCTAAAATATGTCCATTTGATGTAGAACATCATGTCAATTTTATAGAAGGACAGAGATTCTGGGAAATCGTACAGGAATTTATTGTTGTTAGCTGTTGCTGTCAGTGTAGCTCACGAATATGGAAATTGTGACTTGAATACTAATTAAAATCAATCATAATATCGAAATAAAAACCCGAATGTGATCAAGAATTTAAAAAAAAGTGGAAGCTTCTTGGTATATCGCGTCTTTAGAAATTCGATACATAAGGAGCTTCAAAATAACGAAGACTTTGTTGAAAAAATGGAAATACGAGCGTGATGAATATTTTTTTTAAATCGAATTAGGTATGATTGTAATTGGAACATCCTGTCTCCGCAGTGTATGATCTACATATATGAGATCAATAAAGTAGATTGAATACGATTTGACCCTTTTAAATATACTTAATATATTTCTAGGGTACCTATTCCTAAGATTAAGATTTTGATTGGATGATTTTAAATACCTAAAATTTCTATTACCAAGATCGTATCCGAATTTCCCGACTGGAAATCCAGGATTATTATGAAATAACTTCCGTAGCATGTGACTTACCTTGTAAAGGTGAGATAGATAATTGGTTTAGAATCCTCTGGCACAGGTGAGGCAGTGAAGCTAAGGTTGACCATGAAACAAGTCCAAAGTAATCCCAGGCTCGTTACACATATTTTACTAGAACCCATTGTTCTCTCAGAAGCACTGAAATGTTAAATGAGTCAATAGTCAATATTTCACGAATAACTTGAGTATCTATAGGTATGTATCTTGAAAACGGAAATGCTGTTTCTGTCAATGAGACAAGGTTAAGAATGATGCTGGTGGTAAAAGGAAGATCAACTCAAGATCAATGCACACGCAGGGCTGTTCGTTCAAATTTACACGTTGTTATTATTGTTCTCGTCAGACGTCAGAAGTCATGATGCGGTGTCTGTCGCACAAATCGGTTTCCATCAGTAAATCGTCTCAACGGTGCAATTACTGATGACTCGTCACACACTCGCACATGGAGGAAGTGAGCCTTCAACACTGGACAATGACGCAGTTTTAAGACTTTTTGAAGCCGTGTGTAAAGTACAAATTAAAGAAAATCTTTAAACCTTGGCCCGTCTGCCTACCGTAAACACCTGAACATAAGAAGTAATTAATAAACTCAGCTCAAGATTGAACTAATGGGATTAGGCAATATATGCACACACAAGTAGGAGATTTGATTCTTTGTAAAAAAAAGCAGAATGTTCAGTTTTTCGTGTTATTTGGGAATCACTGCGGAACAGCCTACAGGGGCGGAGTTTTCGCGAGCTTTGCAACCAGATGAATACTGACAATTAACAAATAGTGTGGAATGAATGGAGGTAACTCTTGAGCCCCTGCTCATTACCAGGTGTAATAATATTCAAGAAAAAGCTCATGTTAAATTGATATGAAAACTGGAAATGAATTGGAGCCTACAGGATAGTTGTGTACTACTACATGAACAATACATTTACAATACCTTACATTAAGTAGCCAGCATCCTTATATATTCTATACCTGCTCAGTTTACAAAATCCCAATGCCGATGGTCAGAGTCAGAGTGATGACGAGGTTGCGTGACCACTTTAGTCAGGGATTCTCTAGTTATAGTTAAGTTTTTTGTCTTCTACATAGGAAATACTAGTAAGTCCCAGTGAATAGTCATAGAGTCATAGACCAGTTAGATGTTGATATTAAATACAGAAAATTTTACTACGTATTCCATGATTCTACCTCTGACTTAATTTTAAGCAACATCTAAATTAACCCAAGCCATAGGAAATTAGGTTAGGTAAAACGCATACGATCCCTATCCTTAAGCTAAATACTAGCTGAAAGCCCGTCCTACGGACGGGAAAACCATGAGGCTTTATAGCCTACTTAAATCAACTCTACCCTCCCGATCCCTCTCCTACCAATCCTTTCC
>VNWX01002364.1:0-12320 GCA_009869905.1 Ceratophysella communis | reverse complement strand
AGTATTGAAAATCCATCAAAATAAAACAACTAGACGAAGAGTAGTATAAAGTATTCCACCAAATATTGTGACAACAGTTGACTTCTTGATAAATGTAAATTTTCCGATAGGAAGGCTCAATGGAGTCAGAGCTTTGAAAACTTGACGTCTCCACAACAAGAATCGCATGTATTTGATGAAATTCTTCGCTCGATCATTATGGTCAATCAAAACATATTTGGACAAATGTATAAAAGAAATTGAATCTACGTAAATTCCAGCTCCAACGGTTAGAACATAACAAAGATTGAAACCTGCCACAAAGAAACTAGATATGAAAATGAGCAGGACCAGGTAGCTTAAATTTACATGTTGGCGGAGAAGTGCAAAGTTAACTAGTAGCGTTTGAGAAATCGTTCCCATGTAAATCATTGGTAACAGTACAGGAGAGGCCATTTGCACAAATTTTGCATGCAAAATTTGAAGTTTGCGAAATGCACATATTGCATCTTCAACTTCACCCATTTTCGGTTTTCTTCCAGAACTTCTTAAATTGGTTCTACAAATGGTAAACAGAATAATTACTAGTTTGGTTATAAATAAAAATATTTTAATCTGACTTACTTTAATGTGCCGACGAATTTCGAAATCAGGTACAAATAAACCAGAAATATGAAGGTGAAGATCAGACATAAATTTGCCATTACAAAACTGACGAAATACTCGTAGATCACAAAGATTGGCAAATATAGAAGCGTATCTTGTGCTTTAGAGCCGTAATACATCTCGACGAAATATGAATAAAAATATTTTTGAGTTGTAAGGATTACTTAAAAAATCCACCCAAATTATCGCAGCAGCCGCGTAAATAATAGGAACAAATAGAACATTCAGAACTTGCTTAATCAGTTCGGATTTTGGATGGCTCTTTGTGAGTATTATTTTCCCTAATTAAAAAAACAGAATATTATAAAAATTAGCATTCTTAGTATTGTTAAATATTTTATATTTTTAAGCTTACCTGTATTGAATCTCTCAAGTTGAAGAAATATGGTGAAAAATGTTGCCAATTCTTGTCGTTGGAAATAGATTACCAGAGCCGAAAGGTTCATTAGAAAGTGTCCGTATAAAATAGAATACTATAAAAATTAGCATTCTTAGTATTGTTAAATATTTTAGATTTTTAAGCTTACCTGTATTGAATCTCTCAAGTTGAAGAAATATGGTGAAAAATGTTGCCAATTCTTGCCGTTGAAAATAGATGACCAGAGCGGAAAGGTTCATTAGAAAGTGTCCATAAATCCAGTATACGTCTATGAGCGCAGTTTGCACTTTTACTTTCGGAGCTGTAAAATACCTGACGATTTGAAACGGAAAATTAAGCATGAATAACAATATGATTAAGCGTAGGTACTGCAAACGTCTTTTGTCAATCCATACATATACTGCTCGGCGTTTCGTTTTACACTGGAACGGATGACATTTCCCTTTTTCTATTATCAAGCTAGTTATCCAGGCTAAATCAAATATCATTTTGGAAAGTGACCTGTGTCGTGCTATTCGCCTCTCCACAGCTATTGCAAATTAACCTGGCGGTAAGCTTAGTTCTTAAAAAATTAAAGATGAGTCGCTTAGGGGATCATCTTAAACCGGAAATGGTTTTTAAAATCCGTCGATTGTCTAAGCTAATAATATTTAAAAACTAAATATATCAAAAACTCGAAAAGTAAATATGTATTAGGATATTTTTAAAGTCAATGCTGCAACCGAATTTAACTCTCGAGCCTTGTTCAAAGAAACCACAGTATGTTACTACACAGAGTCTACTCTACATGTCTCATATGATTCAAATTGATTTAGACTGTTTTAAATAATAAATTACACAAGGCTGGATTTCTAGTTTCGTAAGTGATTTCGAGAGTGGAAAAATTGATATGTAATGGGAAATGATTGCTTCCAGGCGGAAGCACTTAAACCTGAATATGACTATCGAGTGACTACGATTCAGCCTTGAACAATAGGACAAGCGGTTTACCTAGTACATAAAATGCTTAGAGCACACGTGAGCATTATAGGCTATTATCCACACATTGTAGTACATGTATTCAGCTAAAATTAAGTTAAGCATCGAGACATGTACATTTAGTTCTTGTTCAAAAAAATACTTTGCCATTACAAGAATCAAATCACTACTTCCACAGAGTATTTCCAAAGTGCAAGGTTCGAGAAAATATCTAAAATAAATTCGCGGTTTACTTTACAGCAAATAACTCTTAAAAACAGTAATTTAGTAAAGAAATTGCATTATTAAATCAAACCTTCAGGCTTACTTGCGAAAAGGTCTCGGTGCCTTTACTTCCCGTCAGGGTGACATGAATCTGTTTACTATATAGAGATAAGTACCTACCGTAAGAACCTTCGATGTTATTTAAGAAATTGAAATTACAGGTTACTTACGAGAAAGCTGGCGTTTATTAAAGGTTTTCATGTGTAACGTGTAACTCATGCTTTTGATTTTAAATTTCATGTAATTTAATCAGGAATTTAAAGTATAGCCTTGCTTTCTTATTTCTAGTCGTAGGTCGTAGTGCTTACCAACAATAATACATAATTATTTTTATTATATAATTTGAAGGCGTTAAGATTGGGTTAAGCGGTAAGCATAATGACTAATTCCTGCGCAAGGGAATTTGGTATGGACTGAATAGAATATTTGAATTTTCTGACACGTCAGATGTTCGAGGTGCACGTGTTGGCAATCGGAAATTTGCTAAAATCAAGCGATAATTTATCCAACCAAGACCGTCAAGTCAAGAAGGGTGACCCTTGTCTGACCTCAGTAAAGTGCTTAATATGTTGGAAGGAGAGGAGTTCGAAGAGTTTGCAGTTCGCCTAACGAACATTCATCAACTCGAAGACATTCTTTGAGAAAACTCGCCTTAGAGCTATAGAACGAGCAGAGCCCCAACCAAAGTAAGATCCTAAAAGTATAAACCTAATAATACTATCTAACGCTCGTTCATTATGCTTTAATTTTTTGCGTGATTAATGTTTGCTTGCGGTGCATACATAGGTAATACATAATACATATAATAGTCTGTTAGGCCCTCGGGCATTGTATCGGTCTATAAACGCCAAATTATTATTATTTATTATAATACATATACGCATAGGTAAATGAGCTTAGAGAACGAAAAACAGTAAGACATGTGTTTAGAGTTGGTTGACCCGATTAGTAGTTGGCATTGTATCGGACTATAAACGCCAAATTATTATTATTTATTATAATACATATACGCATAGGTAAATGAGCTTAGAGAACGAAAAACAGTAAGACATGTGTTTAGAGTTGGTTGACCCGATTAGTAGTGTCGTAGTTGGTAGTCAGTCACTGAAGGTGACTTTGTGGTTATTGCCATTCCTTAAGTCTTTGAGTACATCCCACAGTATTTATATTTGAAATTAATAATAGCTATTTCAGTTAAAACATTATGAAGCACTCTGGGTATACTTGTATTTCATGCACCTATCATATCATATGTCATATCAGATGATATCGTATTAATAAAAAATGTCACTACTAATCAGATCGGGCTCGATGTTTTCTCTATTTTTAGCCTCCCGCCCGCGCTGATAATCCTACTTTCCAATGTACTTAATTGCGAAAATAAACTTATCATCTTTAAGTTTTGTCGATGGGCCACTTCCTTCGCTTCTGAAAACCAAGGATGTGTCTGGACACACTTTAAGGATTCTTTCGTTCAAACTCTGAAGAATGAAACTGATTCAGACACACGCAACGTGGCTCTACAAGTCTTGGCCAACATTTGTGTTGGGAATCCTAAGAATACTGAGGCGTTCTTGGCTGAATTAGGACTTGGATTTGTGTAAGTGGAGGTCGATAATTTCAGGGATTTGTACTTATGACTTTGTAATTTTATTGGAAATTATGTAGCGCACAGTAAATTTCAATATTTTTGATGCAGGTTGGACTATGTAAAACTATCAAATTCTGAGCCGAAAGTTTCTAGCACGGCGTCAATGTTGGGGCTAATACTGACACAAGTGAAGCCTGACATTGTCATGTCTCAGTTCCTGATCGAGTATCTGCGTGTAATTCTGGACAGTGAACACCACAATAAGTAAGTCGCCTTTGGGATAGAAGGTTTACTTTGCTGGATATTGAATGTGATTATGTTTTTTTTTCTATTGATGTGTACAGTTAATACATTGCGTACGCACAGCACAATAGTCCGCATATTTTCATCCTAAAATCTAAAAGCCATAAATATACGGAAGAGCATCGCATCAAAATAACTTGAATTGATTGTTCAACAGTGATCTTTGGCTGGAACGTATGTTTCAAGAGCCCAACTTCATTCGCACCTATTTTCCGGATCTGGAGTCTGACCATCGTGTCAAATTACTTCAAAGCATCTGCGATAATAATCGCTGTCATAAGGATATGCTTCTAGAGGTATTTAAAAATGTGTGCTAATTGAATTGGATTTGCTCAATAATTGGAAAAAAATACACTATTGATTTTGTAATTCACAAGTTCTTATCTGGGCTGGTGGGTTGCTATTTGTCGCTTTAACCAAAATATAACCTCGAAACCATATCCGTCCACTCAGCTCCATGCTCTCAACATTGGTCTTTGGACTTTGGACTCGTTTATTGGTTATACTTTGGTTGGAGCGACAATAGCAATGAAAAGATTCAACGGAACTAAACAATCAGCTTAGTGTTCTATTTTAAGAATTGTTTTTTTTTTGCAGAACATATCCTATTTTACTGAGCTCTTCAGTTCAATGTCGGACACAATAATGAACTCGACTGGTGATGTACTTCCAGAGGTTCTTATGTCGCTGGTAGTATTGTTTACCAAGCTGGCTTTAGTTCATCAACAGACTCTCCAGGCAGAACGAAAACTCGTAACTGCTGTTACCCGTAAGATTAGTTACAAATAATACGCTAATTATAACCTTACGTGTACTGTTAAAGTTTGAAATTGTTTGATTTTTCTAGTTCTACTCCGTGGAGTTCACGATGCAGGTCGAGCTTCTCAAAATCAATTTACACCTGTTCACAACATTAGCCAAATGCGAAATTCGGAGCTCGAGTTTACCCCAATTAACGCATTGAAGGCAGATCTGATGAGAATTCTTGGAGCGCTTGTTGAAAATCACAAGGAAAACCAGGATAAGGTATAACGTTGTTATCAATTATAGAATTTTACACAATGTCAATGAACTTAAGTGTAAATCATATCTATAAAACCGAAAGCCTCCTTCTTCAAAACTACTCATAAAAGCGACATTTGTATGATTGATTTATTTTTCTATTTCTTAGGTCTATGATTTGGGAGCTCTACGTGTGGTGCTGGAATGTACTAAACCAGATGCACGCAATCTGTGGTTACCACAATATTCTATTTTAGCTCTCAAGTTCCTTCTTCATAATAATCCAAGAAATCAAGCTTTCGTCAGTGAATTGAGTAGGGTCGGTACAGGATTCCAGCCAGTTGAACTCTGAGTCGTAGCCGTAGCCAGCGACTACTGCCGAACTAACTATCTTATAGGCCGGAAGCGTTACCTTCTAAACACAAGCTTTGGTAAGGTATCGTACCCATAATATTTTAATCTCACAAACATTCTCAAAACCAAAGCCGGTCACCTCATACGATACCAGTAAGCTCCTAATCTTGAGACTGTAATATATCTTGTTACTTCCTATATTACTTATATTTAAAATTATTCAGAATGGGACTTTTTGCTAACTTAAACTACGCTTGTGCTGTCAGAGTAATTATTTTATTGTCGTTAGCTTTCTTTCTAACTTTTACCGAAAATAAAATTGCGTCCTGTTATTCTTCAATCCTTGTGCTGATACTCAACTCCCTAGGTATTTTTTTTTTATTATTGTGTGCAATAAAAACAGGGACACCTAAGTATTTCATTCAGAGTCAAGCCAGTGGTTCCATTTCGGAGCTTGAAGCTTGAAATAAGCAATCGGCAGCGGATTTGACTTTTATCAGCATCGTCTTAAAAATAGAGAGCAGGTAGGTACGGAAGAGCAGATTGGGAAGACCCTTACAACTACTAGCTTTGCGTTGACCTCGTTCTAAATACCTGGACCGATCTGACGCTCTTCCATGCAATAGAGAATAGACCCTTCCAAATTGAACCTGATCTTGAACTTCACCCTTACAGAAGGTTAACATTACCGGTACCATTGAGCTGTAGCCTTGGCCTGATCTTAAAGTAGAGGCATTTTGACGGAAAAGGGCCATTGGAACTTGGAACACTGACGAGTCTATTGTAAACCCGATAAGTTGCAGGTTGCAGTGTACTGATGCTTTAATCAGTAATTGAGCTGCGCTTGAGCTAAGAGGACAGGGCAGGGGAGATCCTTGAAACGGGCAACGTTTCTCCAGTTTGCATCATGGGATTAGTTTATATTTTAGCTGTACTTTTAATTGTGTCAGGATTGGGTGACACAAGGCACCTAACATCGAATCGCCAGTTCATCAATTTGGTATGGTAATCCTAAATTCTCTTAAAGATATGCACGCTAAATCGTAAATTTAGATGTGCTTGAGCGGAATTTCAAAAGCTTTAACTCCAATTTAGTACAATTATGATCCCCTCAGACGACAATATTCATATTATCCTGAACTAATCATAAGATTTTGTATTTAATTATGCTCAGATTCCAGTCCGAGCAAGGAGTGAAAATTCTCAAAAAATTTCGAATCCATTGCGACAATGGGCGTTGTCTGTTTAGCTCATACGGATGGGGCGGCGGATATGACGGGTACGGGTATCAGGATCCATACTCTTACGGATACGAGCCGACCTACTACGACCCTTATCATGTGGACATGGAGTACTGCCAGCAGCTTTACGATCCGTACACGGGTGAAGTTTGGGAAGACTGCGTCCCCTACTGAAAGATCTGAAATGAAATACTGAAACGGAAAATTTCCCATAGAGCTATAATATATGATAACTATACACAACTCTGGTAATGAATTGATTGATTAAAAACTTTGTTCAATATTTAGTAAGGTTCGCCGTCCTTTCCAGACTCATCATCAGCTACACGTTATGTATTAGAATATGATCTGACATTTTAAGAGTTCACAGAAGCATCACGTATGTGAATAAGCCTCTAAAACTAATTTTGAAAATATAAATTTCACTGGTAATTCCATATCTATATCTTAATAAAGTACAGCAACAATATAAGTCACAGCAGCAATTTTTCATGTGTTTCAATTCCGGTTATGTTAGGTGCATTTTTATTGGGATAAAAATACGTCATGCTTTTCTTATGGCTATTAATTTTGACAAGTTTGATGCGACATTCATGTATTATTTTACATACTAATTATCACGTGGTATAAACTCGGACGGTCTGATTAAGATCAAGAATGTTTTCGTAAAGTGGCTTTAGGCTAACTGGACTCCGAGTTTCCGTCATAGTGATACTTCATAATGATTCAATCGGATAGCTTCTCCGAAAACCCAAGACACGTCGATGCTCTAAAATAAAACACGTAAATTAGTTGAGTGGAATCTCTTTAAGAGCAAAACGGAAAGAATTGAAACAATAAGGAATGTTGAAAATTTAAGCATACCTTTATCTTAGAGCTGTACCTCAGGTGTCCTTCTTGCGGAATAGTATTGGTCACAGCTAATAACTCAAGACGAGAGTTGTTGATTGCTGTCATGGCAGGACCAGACAATACGCCATGGGTAGCAATCGCAATGACCTTAATAGCTCCAGCCTCGATTAATTTATCTGCAGCTTTGCATACTGTTCCACAGGTGTCAGCCATGTCATCCAGAAGAATACATTTCCGATCTTTGACATCGCCAATTAGGAGCATGGATGAAACTTCGTTAGCTTTTTTTCGCTCTTTATGGAAGATGGCGAAGTCTAAGTTCAGAGCGTTGGCTACGGCGGAAACTCGTTTGACTCCGCCAGCATCGGGGGAGACGATAATGGTTTTGGTCCAATCCAAAATATTTTCCTGGATCCATTTGAGGATGGCCGGTTGGGCATACAAATTTTCGACTGGTTTATCGAAGAATCCTAAGATCTGCGGAGCATGAATATCCATGGTGATAATATGATCAGCTCCAGCGAGGACCAGCATTTGTGCAACAAATTTCGCTGAAATCGGAGATCTGATGTTGTCTCTTTTGTCCTGGCGAGCATAAGGGAAGCAGGGTATCACGGCTGTAACTTTCGAGGCGGAGTCCAACTTGCAGGCTTCAATCATTAAGCATAGTTCCATCAAATTGTCATTCACTTCTCCACTTCCGGTTTGGATTATGTACACATCCTGTCCACGGACGCTTTCACTGATCTCAACGCGGGTTTCCTTGTTAGAGAATTTTTCCGTGACCACCTTACCCAGCGGAATTCCGAGATGAACGGAAATTTTGTGAGCCAAATCTGGGTGGCTGGAGCCGGTGAACAGTTTTATCTTCTTCATTTCTTCTTTTTGACGAGGTGGCTCTGACCTTTGTGACGGGATAGTCAGTTCACAATATCTGTCTTGTCCCTTTGAAGCAGTTAGTACATAAAACGGCTTCTGCAGCAATTCATATACCCTGGACCCTGGAAAATGATCTGGGTAAAGACAGTTGTACGTTTATCAAGGAAACAGATGGCAATTTGCTCACGGGGCTAAAACTGTACAATACTATATACTGTACTTTGGAGCTATATGAGAACAAGAACGGAATATTAATAAAATAGTATAATTGTTAAGCGTTAAAATCGTTTCCTACTAATGACGAATATACGAAACCCGAGTTAGCCGATTACGAAGCGAAATTCTTAGTGTTTGATTTTTGGTTCACTGTTCAGCATTATATGAATGCTAGGCATGTTGTCTTGACATTTTGGTTTTGTGTTTAAAATCAAATATTATGAGACTTTCGGACATCAAATTCACGAAATTAATGAACCCGTATTTAGACCTGTATTATTGGATAGAAATATCCGAAATAACAGAGTAAAGTGTGTATCATATTTGAAGATATTTCAACCCTACTTGCTGCACAGATTCATAATCTTTTTATACGATCTGCACCTGCAAACGCTATAAACATGGCTCATCCCTGTCGACTATTTAATATGCCAAAATGCGAGCAATGACAACGTATACGGAGGGACGTGAGTGTGACCTTGAGAAAGACATGAATTAAACACCTGTTTTATATTTTTTAAATAAATATTGCTACCTTAAACCATACGTATTACAAAAAATTAGCTTATACATATAAATGACGTCATCGTTTGAAACCAAGCTGTATTCTCTTGACACAAAGACAACTTATTTAAGTGATTACTTTTAAAAAAAATTAACTATTCCAAAGTGATTTAGCTACATAACGTGTATAAACATCTATATAGCAAAATTATTTTAGGTTCAGCAAGCGCTCACCACATTCCTTAAGTGTAAAATTTTGTGCATCTTATTGGAACAACAAGAAGTGAATGACATAATATGCGATTCAATAAACTGGTTTTAGAAACCTCATAGAAGAAGGTATTTTTTATTGAACCAAAAGCTTATTTAAAGTCCAATCAAGTTGATTTTACCTCTTCACTCCGGTTTTAAATTTTCTACAGTAATTTTTACCTGGTTATAAATTCTAAAAGTGTTTTCATAGCCAAAATGAAGCTAAAAGTTACATTTCCAGAAGAGGATTTTCTTCCTTTTGAAGGTCTGGTTTACAAGCCAGCTGATGATTCCTTTCTTCTTGTTGATGCGTTAGAAGAAGATTTGCCGTTTATTCAAGAAACCTTGAAGCCAAGCGTATGTCTAGAAATTGGATGTGGATCGGGTATAGTGATTACTTCCGTTGCAAACTACCTTCAGAGTGACAATCCGAACAATAATATACAATTCTTGTGAGCAAATTTATGTAGAAATTCATAATTTCTTATTTAAAATCGAGTTTAATATATAATTACGTATTTTTTATTTTAGTTATATTTATTTAGAATAATACGGCTATTTTAATGTAATTTTTTTGTTGTAATTTAGCGCCACTGATATAAACGAACACGCCATTCGTGCTACCAAGCAGTGCCTCAAGCTGAATAATATCGAGGGTGTTGAAGTTGTTCGTACAAATTTGGTCGACGCTGTGAAGAAACGACTGTATAAAAAAGTTGACTTGCTCGTTAGCAATCCCCCTTTTGAGCCTTCATCTGAACAAGAGGTACGTTAGTTAACTGGTATATTAAATATTATTACCGTTAATGCTATTCATTTGCCTTTGCGTAATGGTTGAAATTCAGGTTGGAGATCCGTCTGTGAAATGTGCCTGGGCGGCAGGATCCATTGGCAGAAGCATAATTGACAAAATCATTCCCGAATTAGATGGCCTCATGTCGGAAACCGGAGTTATTTACATGGCCATGGTGGCAGAAAACAATATTCAGGAGGTCATTGCGGAGCTAAGGAAGGCTGGTTTCCCACATCATAAAATTATTACAGAGAAATTTGGGACTACCAGCTCAAACTTTAATCGAGTGTATCATGAATTCATCATTCGTTTTAGTCGACAGTAATTTAAACATACCCCCACTACGGCTTCGTGCTTCTCGCTATTTCTTAGAATACTGTATGAAATAAGGCTTTTTAAATTTCAAGTTAGTGCCAACTAAATATGGGCTACTGAATAAATGCAATGATTGTATTGCGAGACTAGTTTTAAGGTTACCTACTCCTACTTTCTTGCCCAACTTCTTATATACATATCAGTAAATTTCACAAATATTATTTGAATTATGTTGAATATATATTTTACAATGCCTATGAATTACACAAAACTTGAATTTTAATTCCATGGTACTAGCAAAACTCGTTTCGACTCTGCTAGATTCAAGTATGTGGTATAAAAGTGTTTCATCAGCAAACCAGGATCGTATTACAATAATTTAACATAATCCAGAAGATATACGGATAAGCAAAGATATTGGAACAACTTTAAAAGCTTGCATTCACTAACATTTTCATTGGAATTCTTATCAGTCCAGAGATCAGTATGCAACAACGTAGCTAACTATTTGATTTATTCAAATGACGATAGCGATCAGCGATATCCTCCTCAATTTCAAGGACAAGCTGGTGTTTTATGATGATACTAAACCGCTTAAATCCACGATGTATAATACGGATTCCGGTTATGCAGGTTCAGGTAACGACATAATGTAAAATATGCACGTATCTACAATGCATTGAAAATGATTATTCGCTGATTTACGGGGTAAATCAGGTTAGGCAACTTCAGATTAACTAATTATAAATTGAATGACGTACTAAAAGGTTTTTATTTGTACACAATGGAATATTGGAATAGCCTATAACCTACCTCGAATCTTATGTAATATACTTCGTATCATCGCTATACATAAAATATTCCGTCTTAATAGGGTATGCATATGATTTTATGTCCATGAAAAGGATTCCCATAATTGGCCAAGTCATTTCGAAACAATAAGTAATTCGCATACTGTGGGGATAAATTTACCTGTGAAATTTCTTGCGCTCGCTAAACCCTAAAATTGACCAAAAGGAATACCACTCCATTAATAACATGATTAATGAGAGTTAGCTTTGCTTTAGCTTCCATTTGATAAAACCCTCCAACATCACATCGGATTGGCGACAATGATTTCAGTTTCATTTTCAATATTTTCCTAGCTTCCATTGATTCAATAGCATCGATTCCGACATTAATATTACGCGGTTAGGTGCATGGAAAGTTCATAGAGGCTCGACATGCACACTGAAATTGGAACTAAAACTGCGACGGAGACGAGGGCTGTTGCAGAAACAAGTGTCAAACTAAAGGCGTTGAGTTGCTTATGTAGTCGAACAACGGCAAAGAAGCAAAAGGAAAAGCAAATGATTATTGCCAGTTTAATGGACGGTACGAGGAATTTCCCGAAACTTTCATTAAAATCGTTGCAGAGAATGTTTACGCCATTGTAGTGCAGAAATTTTTTGTCAATGGGCGTAGAACCGGATTTCGGCCATTCAATGCTAAAAGTACGAAAATATCCAGTTAAATTTGGTATTCGCCGAAACTTTATGTAATATGTTTTATTTGTGTTTACCAAATTTTCTGTAACCAAAACCTCATTGTCACGCAACAGAGATACAATGTGAAAAATGACATCATGGTAGTCACAGCAAAGTCCATCATTAGAATAGTTTCATACAGAGTGTATAAGACGAATTCCAAAATCGACGTGAGCCAGTGGCAGCCAATGCGAATATATTGATATGGTGAGAACAATTCGTTCCT
>VNWX01002363.1:0-12321 GCA_009869905.1 Ceratophysella communis | reverse complement strand
CTTTGAAATTGTCAACTGTCATAAGAAAATAACTAGGTATGAAAAATTGTAGCTCTCTATTATTATTTTTTAGTATTTTAGATAGGAATAGGAATTTTAATTTTTTATAAATGATAAATACATTTCTCGCGTTCATCAATCAAAACTCGTAATCGAGAACGATCATCAAAGAGAGACGTTAAAATTAAATCGGATTTGTAATTGCAACTCAGCAGATTTTTACAACATGGCACCAGGCCTATCGTAAGACCGACTGAATGAGTGAAACCTGAATTATACCAAATCACGAGATGATTATATCGTGGAACAGAAATTATAATGTTAGATAGCCGTGTCTCTCCACCGGCTGCGGTATTCATTGGTTTTGGCGAAAAGACTAGCAATCGCATATCGCATACAACGTCGCGTCGACTCCTCGGATTCCGGTGCTATTTCCGTTACAACTTGCAACCACGACAAAACAGCATTACCCGTTACTCGACCCGAATGACAATTGACAATCATCTGTGTCAAGGGTCTGGATCTTTCAGTTTACTTTTGATTGAATTGTTAGGGGACGGCGCGAACGCAGTCCCCCGCTACCAAAAATTACGCATCCCGAGTTATCCACGTTTGGGATAATCGCAGGAGTCAACCCGACCGTAGTGCAATGGAAGAGCCTCATCCTGGGAGAACGGCCTTCTTGATCACCGTACCTCCTGTGCCAGGTAAGTGCTCATCCACTCTTTTGACGCCTTATATCTACTTCAAGGCCAAAACTCCATAGCGGACTTTGTCGCGTTCATCAATATAACGCGTTTAAACACCAGCTTTGATCAATTTTAATGACGCCAATTTCTTCTAACGACAATTGTCTTTAAGGTTTTGTATTTTTATCCCTGCTTGATTGTCGCATTTCGTAGTTAATTCTGAATTTCATATTTAAGGTTGCATGCCGCAATGTAGATGCATAGGAGAAATCGACGCGAGCCTTTCTCTGAGGCCGCCGATTCATGGGTCGATAGAGCTGCTTCCTTGCATCTCTGCAAGTGCAACGCTGCACACATTTAGCTCTGAACTGAACTCAAGCATTAGATATTATTGCACAATGAACTACTGGCTTTGCCATTTGCTACTGCCAGCCAGGCATTTTGCTGAAGAATAGTGCACCCTTAAGCCAATCCTCCTGGAGAACCGAATTCGGAAAAATGAAGATTAGTAAATGCTGTGTAAAATGGAAAATTCATTGGAGAATCCAAGGCAAACTGCAAAATGCAACCCATTGCTATTTCTAATTTTCCTATGCTGGAGATCAAGTGAACTCTTCAAAACTACATCGAAGCTTTTGATTTATTACAAAACAGCAAAAATGAGAATTAAATCCTCTTCGAAATCGAAAATCCTCACTCGATTTCTAAAAGCTATTTTGAATTTTACTTTGAATGTGCAATCAGGTCAAAAAGTCGTAAATAATAAAAGCTTTACGAGAACACCGCTGGTAAAAATGAAAAACATCTGAATCCTGCAGTTTAGTGGTACTAATTTTGCATATGAATTTTTATTCTGGGTATTTGTTCAGAATTAATTTTAACTCATTAGAACTTATGTAATGTTTTTGTAATCTAATAATATTAAGAGATGCTTGAACACTCAGCACAGTAGAAATTACTAAAAATGACTACTACAGAAAAGCATAAACTATACTGTTTCGTAAGTCGGATTCTGCAACGAGGTTCATCGTTTATCCTCAAACAAAACCGTTGGATCAGAATAATTATGGACATTCGGATCAAATATGTCGTCAGGAAGTTGCTCCGTAGCTTCATCCGGATAGTATGTAGGAAAGGGAAGTGTTGCTGGCCTGAAATAGTTAAAAATGCAAAATGAATTATACATAATACATGCATAGTACTCTGAAAACTTATTTCGTATAAGCAACAGTGCATATCAAATTATACCTTTTTGAAAAATCCAACAAAACTGTCTCGAATTGAAACAAATGAATTAGTAGAACCCGGGATTGCTGGCCCTTTGACGTAGATAACGTTGTATTTCGTGTTGATTCGAACAATCTGAAAGACACAAACCGGATAATGATTAGCCTAATAGTCAAGTTTGAACATCAACATTATTTTTGTTCAAAGTGTGTACCTTTACGGCCTTTAAAGTTCTCTGCAGACAACCCATATGTCCGGGCAATTTGGTTCCTGGCCAAACTCGACCCTTCTCACCACCACCTCCAGTATTTCCACCACGTCGATGAGATTTAGTGACACCATGAGTGGCTGGCATTCCATGAAATCCCCACCGTTTCATTACTCCTNCGATGAGATTTAGTGACACCATGAGTGGCTGGCATTCCATGAAATCCCCACCGTTTCATTACTCCTTGAAATGCACGGTCAATCCTGCAAACACGGAAAACGAAGACTTAGTACACGACACACGACATAAATCCAACGGGATACAACATTTAACCTTGAAACTTACGTTTTCCCGGTAACATCAACAGTCTGTCCAACTTGAAAATGTGTAGCATAAAGAGGAGTTCCAGCTGGAAGTGCGGCTTCTCGCGATACCTGGAACCTAGTGAGCTTAACTTTTGGCATAATACCAGAGTCCTTAAAAAGTCCGCAGTATTCTTTGGTGAATATCTGTGGGTCTGTACCCTCAGCTCCAACAATAAGGATGCCTTTACCCCTGAACCGATCGCCATAATTTCGTTTGCATTCTTCTGGCGTGAGATACTTAACGACGTGATTATCAACAACCTGAAAACAAAGGAAACGAATCAATAACAGCCACAGGATACTATTTAGGACTGAAAATGCATATTATGAGAATGAATACTGTCATACTTGTAAAAGAGTAGCTAGAAATCGTTTGCCTTCTTTATCCCACATTGGGTAAATCCCAATTTTCCTCGCAATAACGCCTGTTCTCATGGATTTAGGTGTAAATTCCCCTCTAGGTCGGATAATTTCCTTCAATGGACTGACATATGGCATTCCAGTGCTTTCCGGAATAGCCGGTGGTCCATATTCGTCGAGAATTACCTGCTTCACAAATTCCTGGTTGTCCTCTGTGAGATCTTGATCGTGTCTCTGAATAATTAATGTTTCATTAAAATAGGATCGGTTCGGAGCAGACATCAAAAATGAATCTTAACACAAAATAAATCGCTTGTAGGTTGAGCAATAAAAACCCAACAGTACAGTTACTACGTACTTCTCGTTTTTTCTTAGCCCAAAAAAATAAAGGATGAGTACGGCGTGCTTTGAAGCGGGACATTTCTCGTCTTTGCGTCGTCAGAGACCTATGAAAATCCATAAATAATACTAGGCATGAATAATACGATTTACGGTGTATATATAAGGCTTAGAATCTGACGAGTACAAAGTATCTGGTGTAAATTATAAATTAAAACTGTGCTGGCAGCTGGCGTTTGCTTTACCCAGATAGGCTATATCCGCTATTGACTCCAATGGATCCCAGAGCAGGAAGTACATTATGAGCATGACTCAAATTGAGTCTTGACAGGGTTTTGCACAAATTAAATATTCCGCTGGCATTCATTCCGATTACACGGCACCCGCTGCCGGCGCCGTCCGATACCGGCTGGTTAACTGGTGATGGTTACACCTCCTGTAGTCACACAAATAATTAAACCCGCCGATATGCTGTCCCAATGATGCTGGATACTCTATTGGTAGATCTACTGATTATTAAATTGCTAATGACTGCAATTTTTTCCTAGCAGTTCTGTCCAAACTTAAAAAATAACAATCAACAATAGAGCAGCAGCGTGTCTGAGAATACAATGGAATTTTGAATTTAGGAATTTACCGCTAGAAATACCAAAGTCCACATGCCATATTATTTAGCCAACGAGCAACGTATCTTGCACGGTTTATAATATACATATGTATGTGGTAATTGTACAACAAGAAATCACGACCGTGAAAAATTAAAAATAATAAGACAGGAAGTCGCGATTCGAGATAAACCCTTCGATATCAGCTGTCGGCTGGAGCTAGACCTAAACCGACCTTTGACCTTGAGCTATTCTAGTTGGTGTTTGGAGCCGAGACAACTATGTGAATAGTAAATGCCGTAATTCATTCATTTCATTAAGAGAGCTATATTACGAATTCAGAATTGCAATTACGAAATAAAAGATATCTTCGTGTGTCGTGCATTCATCATGTTGTTTTTTAAGTCTCAAATGTTACATGTTTTTTCTTAAATTTCGACGATTAATTTATATGTAATTTCTTATGTATTATAGATTTTCTGGACCTGGACTTCACATGTTCGAACTTCAACGCTTCCTTGGCGTTCCTGTGTGCTGGCGCCTTCATAATTGACTTACTTGATTATATCGACGATACTCAGCCACTGATGCTGGTGAAATACACCTTTATAGAATACAAGACGAATGGAATAGGTTTATTATATAGCATAATTCAAGATGAAGATTGCAAATAAAACAAGCTGGACAAGCTATATATTTGAATAAAAAAATACTGAAAGTAAGATGGATGCACGGATATCGGGAACGGTGATTAGAAAAGCAGCCTCTGCGAAGCCTTCAAATTTGGCTGCTGTGCCAAAGCCGAAAAGAGGTTTGAAATGGACACTATATATATTTAGGAAGATTTTAATTAATATCCTGGATAAATTGCTGATTCTTGTCGAAATTCCACAGATAAGTCTGGTGAAAAACCAGTAACTCGTGTTCACTGCAAAGTAATCAATTGTCGCTATTCAACTCCACATCCCAAAGATTTAGTTCGCCATATGCGGAAGCATAATGGTTAGAAAAATATTAAGATTAGCGTAATTAGGTTTTTATTTTCAGTGATTTAACCCTTGTGTTTCATACTTTTTTATATAATTCAGGCGAGAAGCCCTTTTCCTGTGACCAATGTCCGAAGAATTTCAGCCGTCAAGATAAACTGAAGCAACATAAGCGAACCCATGAAGGCAACAAGGTCAACAAATGCAGCCAGTGTTCATATTCTTGCGTGGAGGCGTCGTCAATGAAAAGGCATCAGCGAATGCACAGCGATGAAAAACCGTTCATGTAACTCGCCACCGAACAATTAATTATGTAAACTTATTTGCCTATGTGTAAAATATTGCGATTTATATTCAGATGTCAGCTCTGTCCGTTCAAGACGAAAAACTCTGTTGAATTGACCATTCACACGCGCTTTCATACAGGTATCGTTCATCCGGTACACCGGTCTATTCGACTTAACAATTATTGTTTTGCTAAAGTCATCGATGTTTCTTTAGATGACAGTCCTTATCAATGCACTATTGATGGATGCAGCAAAGCTTTCAAAACACCTTCGGATTTACTGAGGCATTCGAGGAGCCGCACACATTCTGGGCTAAGACCATATGCCTGTCAAAAGTGTAAATTTCGATCAGCGCTCAGGAGCAATTTATTGGCGCATATAAAGAAGCTTCACGAAGAGATACCACCGTCCACTGTCATAACGGCAAATCCTGGGTGCCAAGAGCCGTGTTTTATACCAAACAAAACAGTCTCGAAACCGAAACCTACAACGACTGGATTACAATTTGATCTCGCCTGCAAATCCTGTTCGTACAAATGTGACACGATTAGTGAGTTCAAATTTTGCATTTGCATTGTAAGGCTGACAGCAATGATTTCATAATTGCTTTTGTAATCTAGAATCATTCAAAATCCACATGACCAAAAAGCACCATGCCAAGTATCTACCCGGAGCTCGAGGAATTCGAAAAGATTGAAAAACTGGCTAGAACGTCTAAACTGCGACCTAAGAAAGTCAAAGTATATACTTTTACCAAAATGTTCAAGTGCTCCAATTGTCAAGCAAGCTTCGTGAGCGCGGAATCCCTCAAATGCCATATGAAACAGCATGTAATACCTGCACCCCGTCCAGTGCCTCGATTTCAATTACTCTCACCAAATCCTGTTCTACCTCCAGATGAAGAACCTATTTCTGTTCCACCGGAAATTGACCACCGTAGTTTGGAAATAGTTAACCCTCCAACTTATTATCAATTTCAGACAAATAATGCGCTAGACTACTCGGAACCGCCTCGTTTTATCCAGCTTTAGCAATAGTCATGAATTTCATTTTATAGTTATACACCGCTTTTAACACAACTTTTAGTCGAATGGGTTTTAATAATTATTTTATTCAATACAACTTCTCGATAAAATATTCGTTGTCCTTCAGTTCATTATTAGCTAGTAATTAATCTACATAATATAAGGCATAAATTTAAATATTTTGACTGACTCTGGAAAGTTAAGAATCAGTGTAATAAATATATGTAAAAGAAAACAGTTGAACAAACAAGAGGTATGAATGAACGAGCTCCTAACTAATACATTAGCATTAGCAGTCACAAAAAATCAATTAAAAGGAGCATAGATATGAGTAGAGCTATAAAATATCAACCACACCTTCACACTTACATACAACTTATTGACTTATTATAGAGGTTTAAGGAATAGGCCGAACAAGAACAATGGTTTTAAATAGTTACAGTATTAGAGTTCATTATTGTTCAAATTGCCCGTATTGCTAGTGATTCTGAAGGCTTACATTTGCATAACCGCATTTTAGAGTCATATGGCTACCGCTACCAGCAGAAAACTAGCCGAGACAATATGAAGTAGCAATAATTAATTATTTAGGTAAGTAGTCCTGAGTCAATTATTGCTAAAAAAAATGCATTCAGCATTTCAACATCACCCTAAATATTCAGTTCACAACAAAGCTTCTACACGAAGCAGTCAATTTTAAAGTTCATTTGATTTAATTAAAAGTAGTCATTGGATATTGGATTTCTTAAATCGAAGAAGACGTAATACATTATAATACTAGGCATATACTTATGTCGGTCATGTGCGTTTTGAGTTGATTGCATCCGTCTACACATAAAATTTTGAAATGTCCAAATGTTTCAGTCGACGTAAGGCGCCAGGCCGAAGTCAACTAATCCATGTAATGATGATGCTGGTGTTGGCTATGAAGAAGCTGTGGTCATGTGCGTTTTGAGTTGATTGCATCCGTCTACACATAAAATTTTGAAATGTCCAAATGTTTCAGTCGACGTAAGGCGCCAGGCCGAAGTCAACTAAACTAATCCATGTAATGATGATGCTGGTGTTGGCTCTGAAGAAGCTGAGCTGAGGATAGTCGGTCTTCTCGGGCATTGGGTGTCACCTGTTGCTGTCGTAGAGTGTTGCCGATACCAGCAAATGCCATTTCAAGCAGTTTGATGCTTCCCACAAGTGGACTGTCTGGTTTTGCTCCGATGAAGTTCTTCACGCTAGCATGGAATACGGGAATAATACGAGACATACTCTTGAGCACTTTGGGATCGCTGATGTTAATGGCGCCCATTGCAGTTTGGAGATAGCTAAAGAAAAATTAAGACGAACACCCTGAGTTAATACAATCGACGACAGGTTCCGCAAAATAAAGGATATAAGCTTACGCCAATTTGGTTTCCGTGTGCGACATAAGGTCAGTGGCCATTTGCTGGATAATAGAGAGATGAGCACTGGTTGGGAGACTTCGAGTGAAGACTTCAGAAGGGCGAACACGAGAGGCAATTAGCATCAAGAGATTCGTGTCGGCACAATTTGTGGCCTAAACGAAAAGCATTGGAATTACAATTGGCGCCCAAATGAGGCTTTAGAGCTTATTATTCGTAAGCACTTCTACCCATTCAACTTACCTTGACAAAAGCCCCGGTAATATCACCAGATTCCAGCATCGCTAGAACTTGCCGTTGAAGAGTAGCAGGGTCAACAGCAGGCGATGCAGTTTGATCACAAACAGAAACGGCAGGAGTAACAGTTCGTGGGATAACAGAGATTTCAAAATATCGCTGCTGATCTCGGAATGCTCTTGAGAGTTCTTTGGACATTGACTCTTCAATTTTCTTTACTACGCCACCCTGTAAGCTACCAAGAACTTGCATCATGTGCGTCTCAAGTTCGACTTGAAGAATACTGCTCAAATTATCCTGCATGCTAGAAAGTTGCTCTCGGATGACTTCCTGTGAGTTCTCACTCTGCAAGCGGCCAGAATTCAGGGATGCTTCGAGGGCACCAAGATCTGGTTTGCATAAATCAATCAATATTAGTCATCTTACAAAATTATTATTTATTGAAAATTTATTCTGTGCCAGTATTAAAACTTACACTCTTTTGTTCCAGCCATGAATGTATCATTGACTTTTAGGAAAATATTCTGCAAGGCTTTCTCAAAATTCGGAACCACCGAAGTTGTGAAAACTTGGGTGATGGCTCCATCACAAACAGATTTCAATGAAGCGGCTAATTCTGGGACCAAATGGTTTCGGAAATCCTGCAAACAGTAGTCAGTATTTTTAATTTACTTCTAAATTAAGACAACTCGGACCAGAGAAAACTACTAAATCACTCAAACTCATACCTGTCCATTGAAAACGTGGCTAATTTGTTGTTTCACTCGAGCTTCGGCTGCCTTTACTAATTTTTCGATATCATTATGGATTTGATGCTTGGCTGGCTCGAATACTTTGACCAGTTCTGGGAAACAAAACGGATATATTTTAAAACATTCTTATCAGTACCGCCAGCGATTCTAAACAGATATAGTGTTTCGCATTTACGTGGAAGGACTCGAGTTTCGATCTCAGTCTTTACTGCATTTCCAACGGTGGCAGAGACATTTTCAACCAAATTCGGTGGAATCTGAGTTGCAGACTGTTGCCTTTCCTATAGGACAAGAACAAGGTTTAGTTTTTGAAGTTCATTTAAGAAATGAGTTATTTGGAAAATATTAAAAGCTAAAAAGACTAACCACTGTGAACACGTTTGTAATAGTATCTTCCAGACGTTGCAAGCAGGATTGATTATGACCAAAATATTTGTCCATTACTCGGGACATTCCACTTTCATCCAATTGACGTGAAGCTGCATTTTGGGCATTATTCAGTCGACTAACCTCTCGTTTCAATTCCTGTGAATAAGTATACCAATTTGAAATACCGAAACGAGACCTTTAAAAAAGGACTGTAGCATACCTACTAACAACCTAGGAGCTGGAATTTTACCTGCATTTCCTGTGCCTGAGTTTTCATCATGTCCATAATACTGTTGACTTGTTCCAAGACTTGAGGAAGTTGTGGACTTCCTAACTCTCCTCCGCCCAAGGATTTAGTTTTGATGGGAAGTCTCTGGAACGATTTCGGGCTCGTCAGCAACGGCAAATCATTTGCATGGAGAATATTCCCTTCCACGTCTAAATTATTCACCGCGTATGTGGCTTCCATGCTATTATAGCTTGTGTCCAATTTGTTGTGAATTACTGTAAATAAAATATTTAGCTAACTTGTGCAGAGAAAAAATAAGACGACTTCTCATTAACTAACTGATAGCTACTTACTGGCTTCGTTATTCTTGGGACTCAAAATCTCCTCAACTTCTCGACTTGGACTAGAAGACGCATTGCTCACGTTTCCGTTGTCACTCGATGTTCGGATGCGAATCGGACCTGTGGTACTTTCGCTGCCCTACGATGTAGAAATAAATTATTTTCAGCTACAATGTGGGCATGCTAAATGCAAATACAAACATTACCACGTTCATTCCGTGGAAAGGACTGTGTCCTGTGGCTACTTCGACATGGCCAGTACTGAGAGATCCGGTAAGATTGTTTCCAAATCCAACTCCAACGCCCATGAGAGAATTCAATTGCTGAGTCATCTGGGAAACACAAACGCCTTGAAGTGGCGAACGTGGAGACGGTGATCTTCGAGAGGGGGATTTGGAGCCCAGACGAGCGGATGAAGCTGACACTGGAGTTGGAATACGAGATGGTGAGCGAGAAGTTGAACGAGGACTTCTGGTCTCTACTGGAACAGCTTGTTCTGGCTCCATGTTTTCGTCTTCATCTTCGTCCTCTACCTCCAGTTTAGAATCTTCCTCGTCGTCTTCTAGTAAAAAATCGATGATTTATAACTCAGGTTTTAAAACCGGTTTATAATTCAAGCTCAATATACAACTGCCTTTACTGAATGAAACTGAGTCGTCAAAAGATATGCGGCTATGGCTTCGTCCATTGGGTGGAGAGCTTCCGGTGGGTGGGCGGAAGGCCACTGCAGCTTGCATCAAGGATTTCGGTTGGACGAAAATGACGTCAACAATACAGGCATATGCATCGTCTGTATCACTTGATGAAACTGTAAATATAGATACATTATTAAAGTGTCGAAATCTGTGCGTAGTACTTTATCGAATACTTAAAAATGTCCGTACCGAAATGTTCGAATCCCTTTTCAGCAATCTGGCGGTTGGTAGCAAAATAAGCCTCGCGAATATTGAAGCCGATTCATATTTACTGGCAGTGAGAACTCGTTGATCCAACAGAATCTGGCTCCATCATCGTCATGTTCCAAGTTCAAAACGAACATCACCTTCAATAAATATTGGTTTAAGTTAAGTTAGTTTTATAATGCCGTACATTGGTGCATGGTGCAGTCATTTCAGCGTAACGTATAAAAAAATCACCTTTCGGTGAATGTCCGAAAGAACCAGGAACTTGGCATTGATGTTTAAATCCATTTTCAAGGTTGAAGGACTTGGGCAACAGAATTTTATGGTTTGAAGACACTCCCAGGTTTTGCTCAAGTTCAAAACGAACATCACCTTCAATAAATATTGATTTAAGTTAGTTTTACAATGCCGTACATTGGTGTAATAATTTCAGCGTTACGTATAACAAAATCACCTTTCGGTGAATGTCTGAAAGAACCAGGAACTTGGCATTGATGTTTAAATCCATTTTCAAGGTTGAAGGACTTGGGCAACAGAATTTTATGGTTTGAAGACACTCCCAGGTTTTGCATGTCCAAAGCTTAAGTTCGCTCATGTTAGCACCAGCAGTAATCATGTACTTCCAGTATTGCGATCTGCATAATTGAAGTAGTGATATAATTTAACCATTATCTGGTTCTAATATATTATATCGCAAACCAATAAGCTTACTCAGTTGGGTTGTTCAAAGTGTGGTCATCCAAGAAGAACATTTTTGATACAGGAGCTCCTTCATGTGGTGGCCAAGAGTACAGACACCTCGGTGTTTCCTCGCCCACCAAGTACACCTGTTGTTTATTCTTTAAAAATTAAGAGTAATACAAAATCTACGACTACATGAACTTGATTGTATTACCTGGAAGAACTTGACAGTTCCGTCTTTGCTAGCAGTGGCAAGAGCCGTGCCGTCTGGTGAGAACGAGGCGTCAACAACAGAACCAGCATGAGCGTCAATTGTCATGTAGTGTCCCTTCAAAGATTGAAGTGTGTGAATACCCTCTCCAAACTTCTGAACCAGTTGAACAAGGTTCGCAACATAAACCTGTAATGGGGCGCAAAATCATTTTTATTCTGCAAAATTAGAAACGTCAGTTTGGCCTCCAATATTAATCCTACCATATCGTCTTCACAAACAGCGAAATGGTAAGCATAGTCCCGAGGTGTTGCTATATCATTCAACTCATCTGGAACAAACTTGCACCAAATAAAGCGACGACAGTCCAAACGTGAGGGCGACCCCTCAAGTGAGACTTGAAAGATGAGAACGGTTCTGCAAATAATTGTATTTGTTAACGATCAAATTGATTTGAAAAACGTACTAAAAACCAAAACTAAAATTAAGTGCCCGATCCTCGAATAACTTACTGCATTTTACCAGTTTTCACTTCTCGAGGTGTTGCTATATCATTCAACTCATCTGGAACAAACTTGCACCAAATAAAGCGACGACAGTCCAAACGTGAGGGCGAACCCTCAAGTGAGACTTGAAAGATGAGAACGGTTCTGCAAATAATTGCATTTGTTAACGATCAAATTGATTTGAAAAACGTACCAAAAACCAAAATTAAAATTAAGTGCCCGATCCTCGAATAACTTACTGCATTTTGCCAGTTTTCACTTCTTTCAGGATCTTGTAGATGTAAAAACTCCCATACTCATCGATAAAACCAAGAACCATCTCATCTGACTTGTGCATGAACTCAACATCTTTGATTAGACCTCGAGTGCCTTTCATGAGAACCCGCTCTTGAGTATCCAAGTCAACGACTCGAACTGCACCGACATTCGCAACTATGATAAGGACAAATAAATTTCATTTATATCGAGCCAATAGGACTCAGATTATGAATTACACGCCGCAGTACCCTTTATACAATAAGCAATAAACTTTCCGCTGTAATGCGGAGCAATCAGTCTTCCGATTCCATGTTGAGCATCCCAGGCATAGTTCACAACATTTGTCA
>VNWX01002362.1:0-12323 GCA_009869905.1 Ceratophysella communis | reverse complement strand
ATTCCATCATTCTTCACTGCGTCGGCTCCAGCACCGTTGTCCAGGAGGTTGATTGAATGCAATCGAGTTCCCTCCGACAATATATTTGCAAAGACGTTGGCTCCAATTACACGATGATCTGCACCTTGACTAACTTTTGCGTGAATTGAAACTGAAATTCCAGCGGTATAATTGATAACTGTGGTGCTGACTTTGGCTTCAAGGCGTACAACTGGTGTCGATTCTTCTGGGCTATTAGCCATTGTTGTAACTGAAATGGTTGCATGCTCGCTTAAACCGCGTTCGTTCTGCAATAATCCGATTTTCCATTTTCCTGGTACAGCGTTAGCCATGTTAAAAATCATTGCATTCAAATCAGCATCGACATTTTCAGAAGTCGATTTAAACAAGCGGCCATTTGGATCTGTTACACGAATTACTATGTGATCATACGCATGCGAGTTGATGACGAAACGTGTGTTATGGCCAATTCCATGATCAAATATATATTCAACACTTTGATTTGCGCGAAAGGTCTTAGATGGCAGATGGATTTGCCTAAAATTTGGAGGTAATGTTCTCGAAGCGGAATCCACTAAGCGATACAGAAAGCCTTGCAACTCGGTCGTATTGTCACTGTTGAATTTGATAAAATTACCATTTGTGTAATCGCTTAAATTCTGGAAAGAATCTTGTACACTTTCCCGTTTTCCGATTTGAATAACATTGACCCTAACACAGGCCGGCTTTAATTTAGGGTAAAAAGATGACATTGCCGGTTTGCCTTCCTCTCCGTCTGTAATTATTAAAATTTCTGGACATGATCCAGCTTCAAGAAAAGTTTTCGATAGCTTCAATGCTTCTTGAAAAGCAAATACTACTGATGTTCCTGGAATTTGCGTTCGCTTCGTAGGAAGTTTTTCAAGCAGAGTTTGGCGAACTCCTTCATCTTGAATTTCAATGGGAAGTTGAATGACTTTTGCCGAACCACCGTAGAAAACAATGCCAAGGAAACTGTGAAATGGAACTAATTTTACAAAATGTCTTGAAATCTTGATAAGGCGTTGAAGTCGATTCTCTGTCTGCATTCCGGGTGACACATCCAAAAGCAATAAAGTTACGGCCGACTGAATTCGTAAAGGGACGCCAGCCCCAATTCCTGGTGGCCATTTTGCACGGGAATTGTTTAAGCCTGTGATTAGCAAGTCCGTTGCGGTTTTGCGCTGACAAGATATGTCATCCCAAAAATGCGCAATTGAGTCACGGTCACACTTTAAACCAGCCGTTTCGGTTTGAATCACCGTTAAAAATTCAGCATCCTCTGGTCTCGGCACAAGTTCAGAAAGTGGACGCGTCGAAGCATTTAACGGATTTAGACCTGTGCAAAAAAATAGATTAGACCAGAATTATCGTGAATAGCAACGAACCTATTAATATCTAACCAACCTAAAATAAATTTAAGTTCGCTTCCACTTCGTTTAAAATTTCTTGCCGCTAAAACAGCAATATTTGCTCCGATTCCTTGCCCAATAATACCGATACTGTCGGATTTTAATGCATGACCACTATCAGCAAAAAGCTTTTGCAGCTCTTCGCCAACACTTTCAGCTATTTTAGCTCCGTAAGTATTTAAAATACTCTGATAATTTCTAATGTCGCTAAAACCTTTCCAATTAACTAGCACGACGGTGGAAAGTTTCGGATATTTATTAAACAACACAGATTTAACTCGCTGAAATTCTATATTAAAATTTTCAATCTCATCTTCATTGAACCCGTGAATGTAGAATACTAAATATTCACTGCTATTATAAAATGTTCTGTGAGTCGACACGTCAACTCCTGTATCCCGGGAATAATACTCAAATTCGGTGAGCACTGGCTGGAATTTTGTTGCCGCAGGAATATCTGTTCCATTTTGAACTGTCATGAAAAACGGGCTAAGTAAAGTGACAAGAGTCGGGAAATGGATCAGCATTTTTGACAACTGCACGAGACTCGCACAACGACCATTTGTAATTTTGAAACACGGTGACACTCTACTCTGATCTCTTTCGCACACTGAACAGAAACCATTACACGTGTAAGACAAAGAACAGCATAAAAGAATTTGTTCTACAGACAGGAAAATTTTATCAGGATAAACTGTATTTCTATTCTGTCTAATAAACTCAATATTTATTAGGTACATAACTTTCATGCACTACCTCATCACAGGACTTCGGGAATTCTTAACGTGTAATGAACTATAGGTTCTTATATCTGATCAACTTTTCTTTTTCTGAAAATAAATTAATAAATAACTAAATAGTGCAGACAAGCCTCATAAACATAAGCAACGCATATTTATTGCACTTCAAATTTCCTCACCAACTACTAGGCATTAATTTATACACGTGCGAGTGGTAAGCATGGTCGATTATTATTTATAATTTGCTATCAAGCTTGGATTCTGAATTCAACTTTTATTCAATTCATGAGCTGTAGTAGTACTACAATTACTGAATTTATTTCATATCACATAACGTTTTGATAGCGCAAATGGAGACCGTAATATCACTTGAATTCTTATCTTCAATCAGAATTTTCTAATAAGACTTGTCAGTCACAATATGATAAACACATTTATTTAGGGCAGATCCCCATTGATTTTTAGCTGATGAAGGGCAGCCAACGCACTTTGGAATCCAGCGTTGTAATCCGTCGCCACCTCGTTATGCACGAAGTCTTGCCTAAAGTTTTCAAAAGAGTTTTAATCATTCCACATATGTAATATACTGCATCAAGTGCCTTGCTTGAAGCAGAATAACCTTTACCTGTCATCGATGTAAGAATCATCGCTGGAGGGTCCTCCTACAAGAGCTCCGTACAGAGTTTGAAAATTGGGACCTGGATTGTTCATTCCATTGTTGTAGCTGCAAGGAGTTGGCCTATCTGGGCATGAGCTGTTGGAAAAATTCAAAATATTTTTAATGGACTTCACCAGAAGGATATAAATATATTTATGAAACAAAGTACAAACCTTGATCGATGATGCGGCCGAACAGGAGGATTGTTACCGAAGCCTACAACGTAGCTCCGTCCGCTGTCACCCAACATGTAATGGAGTTGTTCCTTGGCGAAGGAGCGATATTCGTCAGGTTTGACACCAAGCTCTGCAAGGTTGAGGCAGAGGAAGGCTACGTTGGCAGCATGACGATTGGGTCCCCATTGATCTAAATGAACGAGACCCTTGGGAGTGCGTGGGGCATCGGTAAGAAGCCAATCACAGAAGTTCTGAGCGAGGTTTACGTATTTCTCATCTCCGGTCAGCTTAGCCAACAGCACCTGTCAAAAAATCATAGTCTTATAGGTAATCGTATTAACTACAACTTTATCATTTTTTCTTGCAAAAGTAATTGAGGCCTACGTGGGCACCAGCTCGCTTGTCATCCCAAGAAAATTGCTGTGGTGTTTCAGCGTCCAGACCAAATTCCGCATAATGAGCGGCGACATCCTCCAAGTATTTGTTATCGCCTGTAGCTGCGAACAACCAAGCTGCAGACCAAGCTAGCTCATCTCCGTAACCAGACCAGGAACTGTGAAAAAATGATTAATGTTAAAGCACATGGACAGTGTGTCCCTTTACTTTTATTTGTTGTTAATTACTCGTAGAATCCACCGGCTGGAATAGCTACTGTGTACTTTCCTCTGTAGTCATTGGCGAAGTCGTAAAGTTGCTTGGCGTGTGTTAGCAAAGTTTCAGCATAGGAAGGATCTGATTCTTTGAACACCAAATAGCCGGAAGCAAAAGACGCTGCAGCTTCACCAGCCAATTCAGAGCCAGGACTGCTGGTGGTAATCTTGTGCGATTTTCTTGGACCAAGAGTCCTGCAATTATTATACAATGAAAACAAATTTCAGAACTATTTTATGGTACTTCGACTATTGTATAGGCTTTGCTATGACTTTACGAACCAGTCCTCTGGACGACCCCAAAAGCCGTGATCTATTCCTCCATCTCCGGTCTGACCGTAAAACTCGTTCGCAGAGGGATGTGCCTTGATGAAGTAGTCAAGTGACCATTTCACGGCTTTCAGGGCTTCTGTTAGTTGTCCTGCTGCGGTGTAGCCATCTTTGTATTCGATAAGCCCGTAGTTCAGAACGGTGGTAAAGGCGGCGAACGGGAATCCGAATTTAACATGGTCACCGGCTAAACGAGAAAAAATTCAGTTAATTAAAACCCAAGAATACACGTCAACCAAATGAGGCGCTCACCATCGAAGTAGCCACCATCAAGATCGAGTCCTTCCAATTGTCCGTCGTCCAGAAAAGAGTCGCCTCTCCAGGGAATACGCTTGTCCTCAGGGAGCTTGCCACAACGATTGGCTTCGTAGAATTCCAGAGACATACCAAGAACTTCTTCGTAGTGGTACTCTCCCGGCATTGGTGGAGCCATTGTTGGGCGCGGAGTTGTGGTTGGCGGAGCGGTGTAATCTGTTAGAGAGTAGCATGAATATGATTAGCTAAGCTTTTCCTTTACATTCGTGTATTGTATACAGAAAAAGAAACCCTTTACCAGTGTCCAAAGCCATTCCATTGTAATCAGCAGTGACCAGTTGTGGCATAACGTAGTCATATTTTACGTAGAAGTCCAGATGAAATTCACCAATCGGCAGGTTTCCGTTGCCCGAATTGGGTGTGATTTCAATATGCCTCGGATCAGAGCCAACGGTGTAAGTTGTTCCTGAATTGTGAACCTAGTGCAGAAATCACACAGTGTTAAACTGACTTCAAAGGATTCAAATATTTGTAAAACTTGTCAAACCATAAATGCTGTCGGCGCATAGTCGAAGTCAAACACGATTTTCCAGTTCTCAGGGTTTTCAGTCACATCGAAATAAAGGGCTGCTTCGTAATTTCCGTCATTATGACGAATGTATTCTAAGCGTGCTTGAGCAGAGCTCATTTGCAGCACTAAAAATACCGCGACGAGAATTAGTCTTTTCATGATCGGGCTGTTGGGTTTCACGCCTTACGTTTACCACTGATCTGATTTTGTGTTTAGTTCTACTATTTATTTAAAGTCTTACAACTCCACTTGACATTCGATGCTTCAAAAAATGTTTGTTATATCAAAAATGTCCATCTCTACAGGTTGTAAGCACTTGTATTTCGTAATTTAGTTCACACTTCAGATTAATTAGTGCATAAAAATAATATTTTACAGATACTGAACAATATAAATCTCGACTGTTCCAGAACACACTCTGCTATTGGATGTTAAGTGCTTTGCATTTATGTAATGTAGGATATTTTCAAGTCTTCAGGCTCAAATGTCAGTTATAGCTATAGGTTTATGAGAAGTGCTGATAAATAAATTAGGTAGATCAAACCATCATCACGCCCTGAACCTTGCCAAAAAATATTCAATAAAATCCAAATTATCTTGGAACTCACGCTCAACCTATGTATCATGATCAGTTAGAAGGGTGTGTGAAAATGTTGAGAGTCGGTTATTTGGCAATAGTTAAGTCCTTCTCAAGAATGTCAATTGTTTTGTACTTATAATTAATGTCACTGAAAAACAGTCCTCAGCGTTGCAGCATTGAGTATAGTATTGAGCCTAGGTATGCGTCGATATCAAAAGTTGAGTATGTAGCCTACTGTAGCGCCTTAAAATAACTGGAACTTCAATTTTTTGACAATCCGACAAGCCTAATGTAGAAACGAATACAATATTGATAGGTATTTGTTTAAGAACGCGTTGAAATACATACAAGTTATGTACAATATAACTTACTATATCTAATAGTTGTCATTATACTTAGCTTATGCAGTACGTTGCCGTATCATCTTACCAGTAACTCCTAATGATTTACCTACGCTAATGACTGTTAGAATCGCATTTCTCCGATAAAGCACCAGAAAGTAACCCAGAAAATTATCAACAAGGCTCAATTAGACTTGTTCATGTACCCTATTTCAGTTTTCCCGGTCAAATCATGTATAGAAACGCTGTTACTTTTAAGACTTACGACAAAATCTTCCTTTAGACCAAATTGACAGAATTATTAAGACAAAATACCTGCTAGCTGGGACCCCATTTTCCATTCAAGATGACCTGTCCGCCGAAGAAAGAAGGGAAAGAAGCAGAAAACTTGAACTATACAAAAGTTACAAATCCCAGAAGAAAAAAGTGGTCTTATTATTAAGACAAAATATCTTTTGAAGTTTTGATACATTATAAATGAATTGTGCAGCGCAATTTCAGCTATATAAACCAAGCCTGTTATTAGTATTAGAACTGCCCAACCAACAAAAATTGATAGTATTTTCCAATCTATCAATGAGAAAGCCACTTCCCGCCCTTTTTTTGCATCACGCATTTTCCGAAGCCTTTTTTGATTTGGTAGCTTCAACAGGAAATCCAAATAGTGTCTAAACAACCGTAGAATTCCACCCTCTTGCATCCTAACAGTTATTTGAGCGAGCTTTGTACGAAAATATCCCGTAAAAATGTATACCACCCGGCTTTTGATAGCAGAACCCTTTGTAGCATGGCATCTGATTCCTTGAAAAAGGTCATGCAAGATAACTTGAAATGTCTCTATAATGGTAGTCTCGAGTAACATCGTTTTATTAACATTTGCTAAATGTTGTTTTATCTTAACTGGAGATTTCGCATCTTCTTCTGTTTCGAAATAAGTGTTCGACCAGCTTAATGTTATATTTTCTTTATCGAGGAGTGCCATTAAATCCTCAAACCTTGCAGTTGTAAACCGTAATTGCATTATTTGGTATCCCTTGTGAATGAGGTCCTTTAGCCTATCGAAAACAAAGAAGGGCGTTGGGACTGTGACAAAACTGGAGACTATGCCTTCGTAGCCATATGTGAATACAACCGCTACGAATATAAATAAAATTAGCAGTCGATGCTTGCTCAAAATTGTGCACTCCTGCCTCATTAGAATGGCAAATACAGGAAACCACTGACCTCGCAGAAGTCCAATAATTACCAAAGATGAGCCTGCTATAAAAGCCCATGTCATTTTGTCCATTGGAGTTATCCAGAACATGCCATCGAACATCTCTCGTTCTTTCGATTTCGTACAATAAATAAATCTTCTTTCTTCAACTTCCAACAGCTTTTGTTCAAATAAATTTGACGAAGGAATACCCTTAAACCAATCACAATAGCCAGACAGCACATTAAGCCATGAGACACCTGCCGCGTGCTTCGGCGTGATAGTATAGAAGAGAGGATTGAACTCATTCTTAAAAACGACGGGCGTAAGGTTAAGCTTCTGTATCGCGTTTTCCATGAAAATATAATCAGGTTCGCAGCCTATTTCTTTTGGAACTGTGAGCGCATTCTTTTTATAGAGATGCATACAGGGCTTATAAAGTTTAGCTACTTCGTTGCCAAAGACATACAGAATAGGTTCCATGGATTTGACTTTCAGTGAATTCTGTTTCATTTCAATCAAATAGCCCTGCGGGATATTGATGATTTGATACTCAGCAGAACAACTACTGCAGTAGCGATCGACTCGCTGAACCGTTGTATAGTCGAGAGATAAATAAAACAAGTACACATCGGCTACTACAGCATTTTGAAAGTCCCTTAATAAGGGCTCAGGCATCTGGCTTGTGCACTCCTTATCCGCACCAACGACGACAATAACAACGTTTTGTTCGTCGTGCAGTCGCGCTCCAAACGCCCGCATTAGAACGTCACCATAGTAAACCCTATGTTTCAAGAAACAGCCTCCAATGGCTGTCCAAACCAAAATATTGACAGAGCAGGTTTCAATGAGCGAGGCTGGCGATCTTATGAGCCCGGTATAATCCGTCCATACTTGACTTGCTTGATTGTCAGGCAGGATTCGCTCGCTTAAGTCAACAACGGAATAATTGTTTGGTACAGGCACAGTTTGAAAGTTAAACACGCAGTTTTCGTATTCCGAGCTAGGTAGCTTCAAATTAAATGGGGCCACAGACGGGTTTAACATTAGTAAAATAAAAGTAGTAAGGACGAGTTTCAAGTAAGTATGGAATTCGGTTACCATTTTTTTTTAAATTTAAAATGAGTGAAATTCTGAAAGTTAAAACACTGGAATTATGCTTATGCAAGGGAATACTGCGCTTTAAGCAGTGTGGCTAGTAATACTTTGATAGTCCAAATAGCCATATACATATATGTTACAACATAGCGCTTTTCATATTTTACTGTTTCGTCGACTTCAAAAGCAGGACTGTTAAAACTACTACATAAATCATTAGATTTGTGACATTTAGGTGCGTACTTACCAAATTGAAATAAATCATTTAGACTTTAATTTATTACTCAATACGTAGATGTTACCGAATTTGCATTAAGATAATGAGAAAGGTAAATAAAATATTAAAGTTTGTTTAATTCGACTAATACGTCATCATGAGTTGCCTATTCATAAAACTGCTACTTCCATTACCATTTATCATATTGCAACTACTCAAAACCCTTTGTTCTTTAATAATTAATAAGCATCATAACTACTCAGAAATAAAACAAAAATGTATGAAAAAATTACTTTATGCTTAAATAGCTTCATTTGAGACTTTAGCACAACAGGAATAGGATTTTATGCCCCAGTGTTAAACGTTACATATACACTTGTGTATCTCCGTAAAATAGAATACTTGGGATAGGACATGAGACCACCTCGCAGTTATTACCACAACAAGATTTGGATTGGTATATGATCCGGTTTAATATACAATCTTAATTAACTTACAATCCACAATAATATCAACTTTCCGCAAAGTTATCCAATGCGAGATTTACTATACAAAGTCCTTATATAAATGATTTGCGGTTTAGATTAAGAATAGGGCAAAGGCTATAACGGCAAAAATATAACTGCCTGATAAGTCCTAGTGCTATCGGGCCATAGTATCTAAATGCTTGTATTCTTGATACAAAATAAGTTTAATAATATTTTAAGTGTTGGGATGGTATTTTATACGGCTTGCTATCAAAATTAGGCACCTCCTTCGCCTATTCATGGTCGTAGGAACTTTGTACTATTTAATAATATATACTGCATGACTTTTCGCCACAAGCTACCACCCGATTAGATAAAATGACAATATTATACATTTTATTCGGAGCTCAAAATAAATTACTACAGATTTAGATTGTATTTTAAAAGACCAAACTAGACATCGTCACTTTTTTTAAGATACAAGTTTATTCAAGATAACGCAAACGCATAATCTGTTGATGTAAGCCAAGAACAATTATGTTTAAAACTTTGTCTTCTGCGGTTTATATTTAGAATCCAGTTCCAATTAATTTGTAAACTATAATAATATCAACTCGCCGCAAAGCCAGACTGGGTGAGATTCACTTTTAGAATTAATTATGATGAATAATCTGCTTCTATTTACTTTGGCCTAATGTTTGTCTAATTAGGTTAAGACTTGATATGCCTAAAATAAAACGACTGATAAATGATACTTGGCATTATTAAACTTTAAATGATCAAAGAAATTGTATTAACAATAAATCATTTCTGCTTATTAAATGATAGAGAGGAATCCATTTACAATCACGAAATCGAAACCACAGCACTATAATTGCGGCAGATTTCACAAGCTAGTTTGCACAGAGAACGGTATATAAGTCCTACCTTCCTAACTGCCTTCATCTACACCACTGAATTTCATTACTTGAATCTAAACGACTTGTAACTTGGTAAGTTTTAAAGCAAATTAAAATTTCCTCCAGGCCAGCAATATAAAGTTTATCTAATTTCATTCCATTCGTTTTCAGGAAATTCCAAGAGAAAGCAACATGGGTCTGTCATTTCGCTTTGGACTCGTCATCGTGCTTTTCGGAATGCTCGCAGTTTCCGAAGCTTTGTGGTGTCAATGTACTGTACAAGAGTGGGGCGGGCGAAATCCAATCTATGAAAAAACCAAGGCTTGTTGTGACGGTATGGGCAAACCCATGACGACGTCAAAACTCGGCTTGGCGCATTGGTGTGACACTGGGTCAGAGTCATCAACCTTCCAAAAATGCTGTCCAACGAAAGGCTCGAGAGGAGATTGTTCGTAACGCGTTGGCTTGGTCGGATTTCATAGTCCAACTCCGACGCGGCAATAACTGCGTATAATTCGCTTTATTTTGATTGACCATTTAAATAAACTCCTAAAAACTGTATTTTACCGGCGTTTCCATTCTAATTTTTGAATAGCAGACTCATTAAAAAAATATAAATTGCGCTCATATATTTGACATTCAAGTTGGTACATGATAATCATCTGCTTGCGAAAGAAACTACTTAGTTGATCTATATCAGAGATAACAAACTTATAGATGCACCAAATTTGTCTAACCACTGTTTGTGTCAAGCCGTAAGCTGATTGAACGCTGCAAAAATTGGAACATATCCCCAGGACATGGGCTTTTCAATGCGACAATGATACATATTACGTAGGTATCTTTGGGATGAAATGTTAGTCAGTTCTATTTTCTTAATTAGAGCGTTCAAATCCTGATATAGTTCTTTCTGATGTTTAATCCTATGCTTACCGTCATCCCTAAGTACATGCCTTAATATAGAAGTAATAACTCGGTATTCATGATTTATTTACGACAAATAGTTCAGACAAGAAGTTTAGATAACTATTTCTTTAGGTGCTAGGTAATTGTCAGTAATAAATAGTTGTCATGAAAAGCCAATATTTAAATAGGTTTTACATGACTTACTCTGAATTTGCAATATACTGCTGAATATAAACAGCGTGCTTTTCTCTGATAAAAGTATCTTTTTGTCCATGAACAATTAGTGTAGGGATTGGGATTCCCGAGGCTCGCCTAATGACTTTAATAAAATGATATTGGTCAAGGAAGATTTGCTTGGTCTTGAGGTTCGAGGGTCAGCAGGGGTTAAAAATTGAATTAATTTGTCCAACGCAGAATGGACACTGGTAAAACAAATCATTTTTGTAGCTAAGCAGGGAGGACAGATTGAGCCCGTTTCCTGGCATTAGAATTTCATGCCAGCATTTGTTGGTAAATTCTTAGACCCAAAATCACAGAAAATAGGTATATTATAGGCATGGTGTGCTGGCAGTTTAATATTGATTAGTAAATAAATACACACATGCTCTCTTTGAACAACTCAACAAATAATATGATTGAATTTAATTTCCAAGGTCTTTATACATCTAATAATTTGGTTGAATGAAATCATTTCTTGCCACCGTTTAGTTTCTGCTTCGCCTCATTAAATTGCGCCATGAATTCCTCCATGCTACAAAAATAAACCCGTACACAATCAATTAATTTGATAGATTTAAATAAATTGAAAATAATAATTGACCGGATCCTTAAAAATGGCTGTACCTGGGAATTTCCACTCCGTCAACACATTCATCTCCACAGTGGCCAGGGCTAGGGGTCACAGGGCAGCAGATTTTTCCTGTAGGATTAAGTTGATAAAGAAATTGAAGTTTAACTTTTTTTAAATTCAAACTTGGCTTATGGATTATAAATACGTACCTTGTGCGGCACAATCCGAGTTGGATCGGCAACGATTTCTAACTGGCGAGCAACTGCCAATTCCAATCAGAGGGCAAGTCCGTTCTAGAAAAAGATGACAAATTTAAATAAAGCTACGAATAAAACTTAAATAAAATGTAATTTACCTTGAATTGAAAATTCGACAGCAAATGCAAGCAATATGCACAGGGAAACTAAAACTGTAGATGCTTGCATGTTGAAGCTCGTTCTAAAGCGTCGGGAACAAATAACAAATGGCAATGAAATTTTCAGGAAACTAACTAAAGTAATTTCTTTCTAGCAGGTTTATACAATATAGACAACTCTAATTAGACAAATACCTACGATACCTTAAACGAGATATAATCATACAGTGTAAGCCTGTAATTAGCACAATTGAACTTAACTAAACGGTAATTAGTGTTTCAAATTTCCATTTAAGTTGCAAGAGCCCAATTCGTTGTTAAATTTGTGACTATGAAGCTGTGATTCTCTCAATTGCCGTAATTAAGACATACACTTCTCATTTAGGGACTAATTAGAAGCAATTGATTTGTTAAAGCAAAAGTTACAAAAGGTGACTCGAATGTTAATTGCGGCCAAATAGTTTTCAATTACAATGAATACACGTATTTATTCTTTCCTTGAACTTAGATTTCTTAATGCGATATTAAACATTTCATATAATAACTGTGGCATTTTTTACAGAGCAGGTTTACGATTTACGATAACCTAGTAAGAACTCGTAGAGTGGTACGTGTAAAAACTAAAATGCTTAGGCGAACAGTTTCAGAAATATCAGTTTTTAATA